>CM037879.1:252694441-252876916 GCA_021292165.1 Shinisaurus crocodilurus | reverse complement strand
AAGCTCCAACTAAATGCCTTGGCATAGAGGGAAGTCTTAACCTGGCGCCGAAAAGATAGTAAGGTTGGCGCCAGGCGGGTCTCAGTGGGGAGCTGATTCCATAACTGGGGGGCTACCACCGAGAAGACCCTCCTCCTCGTTGCCACTCCGGTGGCAGTCGGAAGAGGCCCCCAGATGTTGAGCGTAGTGTCCGGGTAGATAACGGTTGGGAGAGACGTTCCGTTCCGTTATGTGGAGTGCTTTTTTCTAGCTTAGGCTAGTACATCAGCTGCAACCTCTCCTGGACAGAGTCTGGCAACAGTGATCCATGCTCTAATAACATTCCAGTTAGACTACTCTAATATGCTGTACATGGGATTGTCCTTGAAGACTGTTTGGAAGCTGGTTAGTTTAACATTCAGCAGGATTTTAACAGGAATGACTTGCTGGTAACATATCTAACTAGTTTTAAGAGAGCTGCACTTATTTATTTATACATACATACATACATACCCCACTCTTCAGCCAGAAAAGGCTCTGAGTGGCTTACAAAGATTAATAATAAGACAGTCCCTGCCCTCAGGCTCACAATCTAAAAGACATGACACAAAAGGAAAAGGGATTGGGAGGGACGAGGGAGAATGCAAAACTCATGCACCAGTTCTTAGTTTAAAACAGGGGTTCTTAACCTGTGGGGTACGCCTCCCCAGGGGAGGTTTGGACTGACTCCAGGGGAGGTGTGAGTAGCCCCTCAACTATAAATTGTTTATTTTATAAGTACATAGCAGCGCAGCTTGGCGGTTGGCCCAACCTTATTTCTTTCTACTAATCTTGGGAGCTATGCCATTCATTTAATTGAATATGCTTTTTTTTTTTTAGTCCAGAGACAGAGCATAAACTAAAAAATGCAAACTCGTCCTGCCTAAGCCTAAATTTTGGGACGTTAAAATAATACATGGGAGGCGGGTCAAAGATTTTTCACAAGGGAGGTGTGACACCAAAAAGGTTAAGAACCACTGGTTTAAAAGGTTCTTATAGGTTTTCTTTTTTTTCTTTTTGGCAGGGAAGGGCAAAACAAGTTCCCTGCAGCTGCTCCCTCTCCGGCTGATGTATGGGGCCAGGTTGGTCTCCCCCTTACTGTGATGTTACTCCTGGGAGGCATGGGGTGCAGTCTCCCAATGGCCCTTGGTTGCCAGTTTACTTCTGAATTCAGTAAAAGCTGCCAATTTTAACCTTTAAAGCCCTTCATGGCTTGGGACCCAGGAACCTTAAAGACTGTTTTTTCCTGTATCAGTCTGCATGGGTGTCAAGCTTTTTCACTACTACCATTCTTAGAGTGCCACCAGCATCATAAACCAAGCAGGTGGCAACAAGAAAGAGCCTTTTCCATTGGTGGTGCCCCAGTTATGGAATTGCTTTCCCAGGACATTTGTCTGGCCAGTGCTGACATCATTACCATTTTGGTGCCAGGTTAAGACTTTATCATCTCAAGCATTTTAAATGAAATGATTTTTTTTTTAGCTGTGATGGAAAAGAAAGCTATATTTTAAAGTACTTTATAGTTGAGTCATCTATTCTGCTGTCTGAACTGATTTTAAAGTTGTGATGAATTTAGAAAGTGCTTGTGTTTTAACTGCATTTCTTGTAGTATTATTTAATTGTATTTTATTGTAATTTCCTATTGTGAACAGCACTGGGATATAGTTGTATGAAGGTTGATATACAAATACCTTAAATAAGTAAGAAAGCAACTGTTCTGTGGGGTAATCAACAGTTACCAAATTCTTCTCCAGGTAAAGCACAGCAATTCATTAATGTGGTGAAGAGAGAACTTTTCACATTGTAGGGCCACCCTCATATACTTAATCTAGCAACACACCAAGGAGAAGCATGCAAGCAGTCATGCCTCAACCAATACCATAGTACGTAGAAGAATGGAACATAAAAGGTTTGGAACAGTACCTTCATAGTAAATTACTATGGACAAATGTTATGAAAGCATGGCAGATGTGCAAATTCTCTAACAGATTTCTGAAGGAGGATAGATCAATTAAAAAAAAATACAATTCTTTTAAAAAAGCTAGACTAAGAAAGCAT
This sequence comes from Shinisaurus crocodilurus, assembly GCA_021292165.1. Lineage (NCBI taxonomy): Eukaryota > Metazoa > Chordata > Lepidosauria > Squamata > Shinisauridae > Shinisaurus > Shinisaurus crocodilurus. The sequence continues at coordinate 252,874,840 of CM037879.1, read as the reverse complement.
CCATCAGGAGCTCAATCTTAGCTCATAGAGATTATGAAAAATACAGTAAGCATTATGAGGTTTAGTATATTCACTGACTATTAGAGAAGACATGATAAACATCTACTGACAGTACAATCAATGACAGCCAATGTTAGAAGGTAACTGGAATTTCTGTTCTGATATGTAAAATTATTTATTTATTTATTTATTTATTATATTTATACCCCGCCTTTTTACCTGAAAGGGAACCTTAGGCGGCTTACATAATCCTCCTCCTCTTCTCCATTTTATCCTCACAACAACCCTGTGAGGTAGGTTAGGCTGAGAGTCAGTGACTGGCCCAAAGTCACCCAGTGAGTTCATGGCCGAGCGGGACTACAACCCGGATCTCCCGAGTCCCCAGTCTAACACTCTAACACTATGCCACATGGCTCTCCAGTGTAGATATTAGATATTTCCTTAATGCAGATATGTAGATATTTTTCCTTAAATTTCCTAAAATTAAAACAAATACCAGACCCATAATTAGAAATCTATTCTGACCCCACTTACTAGGTAATGTTAGTGACATCATATTGAAAAATACATAAAACCATAGTATTTTTTTTTAATTTACTCCCCACCAATCTTTCATTGTTCTTTTCTGATTTATCAGTTGGATTTGGGAAGAAAACAAACACCCAATGGAGACCTCATGGAACCAGAACAGTAAGCCTCAGTAACACGGGGAAGGCAGATAGCAAAATCTATTGTGCCCTTTTGAGATCGTTAGCTAGAAGAATAGCACAGGGCCATAAGCCTCAGTAGTCTATTTATTGACAAAACAGGTTCGAGGCAAAAATACTGGACACTGTGAGCAAAGCCCGCTAACTTGAACGCTACCACATGTTGCAGACCAGATCCAGCAGAACAGCTTCCTTGAAAATGAGGACTCTAGAGAATTTCTTTTTTTCTTTTATCAAACTTAAACAGAGCCTAAAGTGTCTGCTGCTACAATTGACTATGAGGAGGAAAGGCCTCACTAAACTACTAACAAGCATCACATGACATTAGCTGCACATTCCTAAGAAAAAACATTAACCTTTAGAGTTCAACAACCACAGCAATAATAAAAAGCATGGATAGGTTTATATTCAGGCAAACGCACAGCCTCTTGCTGTAGTAATGCATCTGAAACATAGTATGGGTTTCTACCAAGACATAGCAAGCTGCATAGTATACCCTCTCTTGTCCAATATTTTCCTTCCGCGCTTACATTTAATGCTAATAGTTAGTAAGTATATTAATTAGAATGGAGTTCTTGAGAGTTGTGTTATCTCAAAGAAGCCAGTAATGATGTAAGAAGGGGCATGAGGAATGCAAGGAGGGGTATGAGGAATGTTTGGACAGTCATCCACTTTTGAACAGTGGAGGGCTGTAACTATGCTGGCAGTTCTTTTGGGAAGGACAAGTTTCTGAGCTCTGTTCCAGGGAGCTAAAAACTACAATCCATCCTGTAAAGCAGAAATTTGCAAAGTACTTCACATTGTGCTTACCAGTTAAAACCATGAGAGTGTATCAAGTGATTAATTTCTTTTAAAAGTCAACATAATACAAAGAGCTCACCTTCGCCCAATGCATTAATAGCTTCTATCTTCTTTTCATTGGCCTGGTCCATCATCTCTTCTGTTACCTAAGAGGGAGAAAGAAGGAAAAGAGACTGGAATCTAGACCTAACCTAACACATTTGAAGAATATTCTTAATTCTGGAGCTTTAAAACACCAGAGAATCAATATGCAACTCACCAGCATCTCAACAGGGTGTTCAGAAAAAAATAATATAAGTTAATCTCCTATATATAAAAGAGAGATGAGCAGCCAATCCGCAAGCTGTACAGAGGAGATGCAGGCCATTCCACCAGCCCTGCTAAAAGGTCTCTCATGAAGGCTCCTCCTCCCTCAACGTGACCAGCAGCAGCCATTCCAGCAGGCTGTACAGAGGAGATGAGTGGGAATGCAAGGGCCATTCCAACAGCCCTGCAAGAGAGTTGATTATTTTCCCCCCCTTCTTCCCTCCCCATTCATTTTTCCTTGTGTGCCGTTCTTTTTAGTGTGTAAGCCGTCAGGCAGGATTGTCTTGTTTAATCGATATATATACGCCGCTCTGGGAGCCTTTTGGCTGAGGAGTGGCATAAAATATTTCAAATAAAGCAATCAATCAGTGCTCTATAGCTTTATGGGTTCGTTTGGATATCTTTGATATAATGTAAGGCAGGGGGTGCTGATAACATCAAGCCAAGGGGCCAAATCTGGTCCTCCTGGGTTTCCCCAATGGCCATGACCGGGTGGCGCCGGGTGGCTGGCCAGATGGGCGATTAATAAATATAATATAATAATAAAATAATAATAATAATAATAATAATAAGAATGACGACGACGACCCTTCCCCTGGGCCCACCCCTTTCTAGCCACTGATCACTGGGTGGTTCCCAGCGTTTGTGCAGTCCCCCCTGCCCGCATCCCACAAGGCCGAATTGCCTCTACCAGAATAGTTACAGGCAGCAAGAGTTTTAACTAAAATATGTTGGTATTTTGGCCCCACCCCTTGTGCCTTGAGCTTTGCCACATTTTGCCCGAAAGCTTCTCTGAAATGGAATTAGGCCCTCGGTTGAAAGAGGTTCTGCACACCTGTTGTAGGGTAATGTTCATGCTGTGTAATTAATATTGATTGGTTGATCTAAAGACAACATGTAGTTTTACAGAGAGTTCCAAACTTAATGAAACTTCATTACCTCAAACACTGTCATCTCCCATTGCTTGAGGTTCATCATGTCTGGTTCAATCACTCCTTCATTGTCAATTTCTGGAAACAAACACACTGCTAATTAGAAGAATCCCAGTTCTTCCACACAAGAGGCAAAAGGCGGGGAAAAAGAAAATAAAGTTGCATAACAACACCAGAGAGACTATGCAATATTGATAACTCACCCAAATCACTCTCTTCACTCTCAGGCTCTGGTGGTTTTGGTGGTTTCTTCTGGCTTCTTTTCTTCTGGTTTTGCCTAGTGAAAAAATCTATCCAGTTAATGATACACTCATATAAAACCTCCCTCATAGGACGTATATTATCAGGACTGAATTTGAGAACTGTTTGACTGCACTGGCTTTCCTTGCCTCAGTTATCCATGCATTAGTAACATCCAGGCTAGACTACTATAATGTGCTCTATGTGGGGCTGTTTTTAAAGATGGTTCAGGAACTTCGCTGATGCAGAATGCGGCTCCCTGAATACTGGTGGAGTAGGCAGTCGGTGGTGCAGCTAGGTAATTTTAGATTCTGGTCTTACAGTGGTGTGTGTGTGTGTTGTGTGGTGTAAAGCACATTCTCTTGTCCCTGCCCCCAACCACCATTCCATGCTTTACAACTGCTTCTATATTCCTGATTATGTTAGAGCACCCCCCCAAACCACACACCCCTGCACCCGTTTGATTAAAAAACAACTCTGATCATGAACAGTTTTGCATTTTATTCTCGCTCAGATCATAACCCCATCATGACGCCAGAATAAAATGGAGTTTGTATCTGCTGTCCTGAGCCTAAACACATTTACTTGGGAACAAGCACCATTTTGCTGTAGAAAAGGATAACATTTTTAAAAGTAAAAATAATAAGCATACAAAGCCACAGGTGGCTCTGCTGGGCTATATTCCAACAAGTAATGGAACAGTTGTTTGGGAAGTAGTGGGTAGGTGGGGATTAAGGGCTGCTTCTTCATTAGCCCACTCTCAACAAACACTCATTCACACCTTGGGGAAGGAAATCAGGGCTGCTCATTTTGCTATTATCTTTCTAGAGCTGTTGGCTACATACCTCCAGCCAGCACTACTCAAACCTCTGCTCTGTTTCCTGCCTCTTGGGAGATGAGCTCCTAATTTCCCTTATGGGGAAGGGGACTCCTATGCAAAGCCTCTGCTGCTGCTAAGATCTGTGTTGGCAATGCAACTGAAACTGCAAGAGCTTGGTTCTGCAGGAGCACAAAACAAAAGCAGCAGAGGCAGTGCTTCTGTTCTCAGCAGCTCTCACTGCCGCCAAAGTTTCTTAAAGGACATTCCTGCTGTACAGAATTTGGAGGCCCTCCTGCTGAGCTAAAGGAATATACCTTTGCCCCTAGGTCCAGTAGGAACAGTGCCAGAGTTGGAGGTCAGTTCATGTGACACGTATATTGCGCCAACTGCACTGGTTGACAGTACATTTCTGAGCCCAATTCAAAATGCTGGTTTTAACCTTTAAAACCTTAAATGGCTTGGGCCAAGTTACCTGAATGACCATCTTCATCTATACCAGCCTGCGTCCTCTTTAAGATTGGCAGCAGAGGCCCTTCTTACTTCCTTGCCTCTGAGAGCAGTCAGGTTGGCAGGTATGAGGGAGAGGACCTTTTTGCAGGGGTGCCATGTCTCTGGAATGCATACCAACTGAAGTCCGTCAAACCCATCACCACAGACCTTCAGAACTCATTTATTTCCCATAGCCTTCTCCAGAGTTGTAATTTTTATGGGACTTCTGATGGTTTTGACTGCAATTTGGTTTTGGCTTTAGTATTTTTGGGGTGGCGTATTTCATCTGTTTTATGTCTTGTCACTGGCTTTTATTAACTCTGATGTTTATTGTTGTATCATTTTTATATTGTGAGCCACCTTGAGAAGTTCTGCATCCTAAAAGGCAGCCAAAAATATTATAAAGAAAGAAGAAACAGCAAAGGGGGGGGGGGGGAACAGCTTGGCAGACTCAATTTCTGAAAGCACAACAGAAAAGGAAGATCTTAACCTCCTTCCAGAAGCATGACTGAGAGGGAGCCACAGGGTTCCTGGGGGAGGACTTGCAACAGAAAATATCCTGTGCCTCATGGAGGCCAACCTGGCCTTCATAGGCTGTGTGGTATGCTTAACAACATATAGAAGAGCTATACTTACAGAAGTCTTTACACAGACTTGACTGCCATGGAAACAACCAAAGTTTCAACAGCAATTATGTATCCTGGGATATGTATAAAGAGGGTCTGAGTCATTCCTAATCTGCTTATTGACACATGGGGCAGGGATACAAACTGCAATCTATAATGACCTCTTTTTGCAAAGGCCTGCACAGCAGGACAATTTTTACATTAAATTGCTCCCGAATCCAAGAATCCTATGTACATACATAAAAGCATTCATCTCACTAACTTCCTCTCTTACCTCAGCAGCCTCTTCTGCAGAAGTGTTGCATGGAGACGGCGGTATTGTTCCTCCCATGCTTTCCAATAAAAGAGAAACAAGTGAGATATAAAGTGTGACACTGTTTGTATGCAGATAAACACAACAATATAAACTGCTAACTAGATAATGGGCAGGTTTGCTAACCCACCCTGCAAATAACCAACAGCAGGTTGGTTGTTCGCAGAACAACCCATGGTGTGCCCAACAGACGATCAGGCTCACCGTGGGTTGTCCCCCCCGCTCCTTCCCGCTCAGTCCTCCAGCCGGTATCCCAGGAGACTTGGCAGCTAAAGCTTGTCTCCTCTTCCTGCTGCAATCACAAGCCCTTTTTCGCTAGCCACGGCTTCCCCCACCCCATCCCCCAGGAAAGAACTGTGCCAGCTATGGGGGGGGGGGGCTCTGAGGGCAGACTGCACACTGCGACCTCAGAAGGGATTTCTGAGGTTGCAACGGCAACGATGCCCTCTATACTATGGTCCCCCAGACAAGGACGGAGGGCCATAGGATTGCACCCAACAGTCTATTTAATTTTGGGTTTTTTAAAAAATTAAAAATCATTTAAAAATAAACTTGATCTCAAAAAATCTGGGGGGAAAAATGTTTAACTAATATTTTTTTTAAACCCATATGCTTGTTAAATATTATATCTTTATATAATCGACAATACAGTGTTGTTTTAGTTAATTTCAGTGTCTTTTTGGAGGTGATGTCGATTGTCCTAATAAGGTAAGGTAAGAAAATCCTCCAAATATTCATGATTAACCTGTTCAACTGCAGATTGTTCACCTTCCAGTGCCTTCACAAATACCAGTTTGAGTGAGCCTCAGTAAGTCTGAGTTGTGTAAAATATGTATTAAGGGTATAGTGAGGAAGAGTGCACTTGGGGGGGGGGAATCACATGATTAATCGAGTCTTTCTAAGCAGTGATTTAAATCATGACCATCATCAAATTGATTTAAATCAAATCCACCCTGCTTTTACGTCCCGTCCCCCCCGAGATCACTTTATGCAATCTCCAAGGTGACAGCCCCTCCAAAGTGTCCAAGCGGAACATTCGAGAGGCTGTCACCAGTTCGCCACCCCTTCTTTTAAATTATTTTTTAAGTGCAAGAAATGTGTGCACATTATTTCATTATATATATATATATTTTTCAGACTTGCACAAGTGTGGAGGTGCGCACTTGCGGGGGTCCAAAATGGGAAGCCTCGCCTGGGCAATGCCCTGGGAGGCGTCTGCAGTCAAAGTGCAGCAGACACCTCCCAGGACACTGCCCCAGAGAGGTTGCAAATAGGTCCATTTTTTATTTTGCACTCTCTTGACAGCTGTCAAAGGAAAGGAAAGCCATGAGGAATCATTGCTCACGAAAGGGAGTGGCGAAAAGGAGTGCTCCCATTTACAGCTGTCAAAACTAGCTGTCAAAACTCAGGCTTCCTTTTAAAATGGGGTTTTTGACAGGGCTACCTAGGGTTTGACAGACATATATACATATGTAAATGCATACGCCCCTGTCAAAAACACTGATTACCCCAGTAAAAAAAAAACTGGAAGCCATTTTAAAGGAAGCCAGGCTCCTGTAAATGGGGTGGCTTGTACTTTTCCATTTTCCTGAGCACACAGAATCTCGGAAAAAATTGGAAGGACACTGAGAAGAGTCAGATCCAACCAAAAAAGCAGGAGGATCATGCCAGAAAGGGAGCGATGTACTCATCACCCCCTTTATCGAGCAAAGATCACTCACAGCTTTGCTTTCTCTTGACAGCTCACCTTTTGACAGCTGTCAAGAGAGCACAAAGTAAAAAATTGACTTATTTGCAGCCTCTCTAAGTCAATGTCTATGGTTGGTGTTTGCTGCACTTTGACACCAGACACCTCCCAGGACATTGCCCAGGTGGGGCTTCCTATTTCGGACCCCTGAAAGTGTGCACCTCCGCACTTGCTCAAGCCAAACTAATTTTTTTAAAAAAAAAATAACGAAAAATTTGCACAATTTCTTGTGCTTACATTTTTTTAAAAGGGGGTAGTGAACCAGTGACAGCCCCTCCAATGTGCAGCTTGGGCACTTTGGAGCGGCTGTCACTGGCTGTCAACTTGGAGATCACAAAAAGCAATCTCCAAAAAATAAAAGGGGGAAAAAGCTGAGGTGAGCGCAAAAGGGCTTGCAATCACAGCTGGGGACACCGAGCTAGTGACGGTTGCTCCACCGTGCCGCTTGGGCATCGGTGGGGTGGCTGTCACCGGTGGTGGCCCAGGTGAATTCAGCAAGAGTGGCAAGGGTTTTTTTTGCCACTCTTGCCAAGCAGCTTGCTGCAACCCACAATGGGGTTGGTTGCCTGGGTTTGGATGACACAACAACCCATCATGGGTTCAACAACACCAAGAACAAGTCATGGTTTGTCAGGGTGGCTTGCTGCCCTCAAACAAGCACTTTCTACCCTGCAGAAAGTGGTCCAGGTTCACATGACACAACAATCCACTGTGGCTTGTCACCCACGACGGGTTGTTGTATCATGCAAACCCAGTCAATACGTTGCAATGAGGGTCTACTTGTGACTTCAAAGAATAACTAAACAGAAGGTCTATTATCTCAAGATGTTTTAGTCTCATTTGGTTTTCTCTATTGCTATTCAGGAATGCTTCAACACACAGTGCTAAATTGGGCTAGAGATCTTCTAACTTTTTTGAACAGTGAAATCCCCTTAAGTGTAACAAAGGCAATTAAACTTCCATTTGCTGCCTCCTGACCTAGGAAACGTGCAAAAAATGGCTAAAGATTAAGCAGCCCATAATATTTCTAGAAACAATTTTTACTTCCATATGAAATACTACTATTCCACAATACTCAGGCAATTCTCCTGAACTAAATATTTCTTCAAGCTTAAACTGTGATGTGTAGAGAAAGCCCAAGCATACATTAACAGTAGAGTAAGAACTCTTTCCATAAAGAGAAGTGGAAAGCAGAATAGCCACTGCACCTTTTCTAGAGCAAGAAATGCAGATGCTCAGCTCGCTTTAAACTGTTCCATACTTGCACAGTTTATCTCCAAAGCACCCTCTTTACATGGCATAGCAGAACATATAGCAAAAGGGGGAAATAATATTAGCTGCCTGAGTAAATTCATCAGTGCTATGTCCCCAGCTGCATGGTCCAGAAACACTCTGCTTGTGTTCTGTGACAGGGGTGGGCAGAAGGTAGATCAGGATCTACTGTTAGTTCTGCAGTAAATCAACAAGGATTCCAAACTCCCACTTGTTTAACAGTGAAAACAAAAAAACTATCTCCCCTCCTAAATTAGGGTGCTAAAATCAAGAAAGCTCGGAGGAAAACAAGAGATGTGTGTGAGAGCTGAAGTCCTCATACTGAAAACAAATTCCTGGGCTGAGCATGTGCTCAGGGGCACCTTGTTCCTCAATTCAACATCCAACTTCCTGAGCCACTATTCTGCATCTGGCTCCAGTTGGTGAACCTCAGGGTTCCAATGAAAAACAAAGCAGATCCCGCAAGCCTAAAGTCTGCCCACCTGTTCTATGAAAAACTTCTGAGATGACAAGAACAGCTGCTGTGATATATTTCCTTAGAAAGAGCATTAAAAGCAAAGGCAAAAAATAATTAAAAGAAAATGCAACCATACTATAGCTTCTCTTCCAAGGGAATTCCAGGAGAGAAACTACCAAACTAGAACTTTAATATTTTATTCTTTTTATTTAGATTTTCAACACTCATTTGTTATGAAGATTCTTAACATTCAAAAATTTATTAACACTCATGGACCAATCCTATGCTGAGTTAGGCATGTCTAACAGATGTAAGGGCTCCTAACTCTGCAAAGGCCTTGTCAATAAACAATCAGTTGATTCAAATTTTAAAAAAAAAACATTTCACAACCCACCCCAAACGGTACCTCAAATGATCTAGCTCCACCTCTCTAGAAGAAAACATGAAGTCATACCATTGAGCAGACATACCTCCAGCTAGAGCAGTGATGGCTAACCTTTTTGTGCCCGAGTGCCCAAACTGCAACACAAACCAACTTATTTATTTCCAAGTGCCAACACTGCAATTAAACCTGAATACCGAGGTTTTAGTTTTAGAAAAACAACTCATACAGTTGTCCGAACTAATTAACATCTTTTGTCTTAAAAGAAAAAACACAATAACAGAGCTTTCAATGATACAAACAGTTTTTTGTTGGAAAAAAAATCAACTCAAAAAATTATTATAGTACTACATTGTACACATAGCCTGAAGGGAATGTATACAAACTTTTAAAATAATTAGGCACATGTATTTTTGGATAAGGGATTCTCAACTTGTAATATGATTATATGCCAGACTGAAATTGTATGGGGCAAGCTTTACCCCGGGTCCTTTCCCTGCTTCTACAGGTGTCGGATTAGTAAAAGTAAAAGTCAACTTGTACTAGGATGAGCAAGATAAACAAGAAAACTAAACGTGCTTAACACGGTTTAAACACTTTATGTCTTGGACTGCAAACACTGCATTAGGTAAAAGTTTGCACTGGGCATGCTTTTCCACAATTAATGTGATTTTTGCTATTGCATGCATGCTGATAATTTGCCAAACCTTGGTTCATACTCCGTTAGTTTGAGAGCAACACATGCAGCACTCAGGTCAACCGTTAGGGCTTTACATCCAAGCCATGCTCTGTGCATCATTCTTCAAAGTCTTTTAAATGTGATAACAATGTAGAAAAGAATTCTGTAACAGGAATTCTAGAATAAAATCATTCTGTTCCACACTGTGAGAAAGAACAAAATCATTAGTGTTTTGCAGAAGGGGACAGTCTTTTCGCGATCTGGTGACCAATGGCTCGAGTGCCCAGAGAGAGGTCCCTGCGTGCCAGCTGTGGCACCAGTGCCATAGGTTCGCCATCACTGAGCTAGAGCCATGATGGAGCAACTTCAGCTATAGCTCTTTCTACACTCCTCCATGCCACTTTGAAATGCATGCTTCTGCATTGTCATGGAATCATACTTTCATTTAGGGTCTCAAGAAACCACAGCTAGCCTGTTTTTCATAGAATCTTGGGGTTTTATTCTGGACTATGAAACAAGACTCTATAGCAGTTTTGAATTTAATTCTCTAGTATGATGTAAATGGCAGTCTTGGCAATGTAACACTGATTGCTTTCAAACCGGACCTGAAATCATAAAAGGATTTAAAGAACGATCTGGAAAATTTTAACAGACAATTTTGCTGCTGTGCAGAGTGAGATGGGTAATCCAATTAAGTGCTTTAAGGCCTAGAATTATGCTTACAACAATATGGAATAAGCTCAATTTGCCCTAGCATTACAGAAATTGGCTACGACATCTAATACCAGTTACACCCAGGCAGTTTGTAATGTGGCTTGTGTTATATGATTTGAAATAAGTGGTTAACAATCACTTTTTCCAGACGGGGGGGGGGGGGGGATCCTAAGCAGCCCAACGTTGAAAGCTCCTTCAAAAAGCATGTTTTTCCTAACAGAGAAGAAACTTCCAGGTAGAAAGAAATCCAAGAAAAAGTATGTTTGTCACTTAGGATGATCATGCACACGTTGCACTGTGTGAACGTGCTCTGGAGCAGGAACTGACCACGCTACCCCAGCATCATTCCTACAGCACGGATAAAGCGCAACGGACTCGTGAACGACCCTCGCACATAATGATAAAAAATCCTCCTCCCCCCCCCGCCTTTATAAAAATACTTTCTGTGTCGGAAAAAAGTTCATGTTCTAATCTAAGCGGTCCTTCGACTAGGCAGATTAAAGAACACATGTTCAGTGTAACGGCCTGAACACCCTTCCTTGACGGAAAGAGGGGGTGGGTGGGAATGGAGTAACTAACTGGACGAAAGGAAGGCAGGGTTCCAATAGCACGACTAGGCCTTCCGTCCAGGAATTGGACAAATCGTCCCAAATGGTCCCCCAAACGGTCTCGGATTCAGGGGAAAGGGTTGAAGAAGCAGGCGCCCGACAGAGTAAGGCTAATAAACACCCTTTCTTCTGAGGAATTAAGCACCGCAGAACTCCCTACCGACAGGGTACGCAACTCCAACGGTCTTTTTTTCTCAGATTCTGCTCTGGCTTATCCTACAAGGGAGGCTGGCAGAGCCACCCCGAAGCTTCACCCGAATATCCCTCGACCTCCCACTCCAAGAAACAGCAGTTCACATAAGCCATTTAAACCTGAACTGAGGAGCGGGGCGGGGAAGTAAGAAAGAAAAAGCGGGAATAACTACGACCCCTCCCGAAACGGGACTTTGCACTCACCTCTCCACCCACTCGCGGAAGAAGCGCATCTCCTCAGCGTGCAGGACGGCCGGGTTCTGCTTGCAGAGTTTCACGAAGGCCCGCAGCTCGCTCAACTTCCGCAGGTCCATGGCTCACTGAGACCCTCACCGCGCCGCACCTGCTACTGTTGCTGCTGCTGCGGCCGCTGGAGCTTCCCTCCGAGAAGAGTAACGAAAGTTCCGCACCTCACTCGCTCCAGGCCCCGCTGTCACGCGCAGTTCGGTTCCGCGCAGCGCCCCCTGCCCCGCCCCGCCCCGCCCCCTGTCAGCTTTCCCCGGTGGTGGCGGCGGCCGCCTCTCCTGCCGCGCTGGCCTTCCCCCTTCCCCGCGCCCGAGAGGCTCCTCCTACCCCGCCTTCTCCTTCTCCACTCACAACCCACCCCTGTGGCCCCCGGTGTCGGGTGCGGGGAACCAGAATCTTCTAGAAATGAAAGTCAAGTCGCCCAAGACACTGCCTCTTTCCATTGTCTTTCTAGCCCGCCATCTCCTCCCACAACGTGCACATGGAGAACAACGTTTGTTCACTTTATTTTCCAAAGAAATGAACCGATCGACCGTAAAGTCGCTCCCGGAGCACGACGGCGGGAGGCGCTTTAACAAGTAGGCGTTTTGCTTGGACACCTAAAAAAGTCCAACCAAACCAGCTCGTTACTCCCGGAAGCGAAGCGGCGAAAGACTATATATCGGCTTGAAATTGACGTAATGACGTCATCAAGCTTCGACTCAGTGCAGACAAGGTCCTCTAAACGTGCAAGAGGTCTATTTGAGCTTAGTATGGCCTGAAAGGCTGGTAATGCTAGGGAATGAAGACTTGGGGGAGAGAGTAAAGGCGAGGAGTTGGGGAGTTGGTATTTCTTCCGTGATCGCCCTGTAGTGGTGGGGTGCTATCCTTGCAGGCAGGGGGCTCAGCCATGGTGTGGTTCCCAGTACAGAGGCTTATCCAGCCTGTAAGGGGCATGTGCGACTTTTCAGGTCAGAGGCTACCTTTCCTTCTAAAGATGAGTTTCCTCAGTCTGGGGAGGGTAGAAGCTGCTTGTGTCGGGCATCCACTTCCGCTCTGCGTGATTTTTAGTTACCTATTGTTCCCTTTCTCAGTCGCGTGTAACTGGGTTTAATTTCTATGGTGAACCACAAAAACGTATAAGGCCATATTGGTTTAACTGGAAGATTTCATGTAAAGACGAAGGGCTCGGTTTTCAAAGGGGTATAGTCGCTAAACTACTTCAACTTCTAAGTTTATGACTGATGTCATAAAAATGTGCATAGTTTTCAGAGAATATGCTTCTTTTAAGCTTCAAAGATGGAAAACAAAATACTATAGTAGAACTTCTCATGTATTTTGAAATTTCTCGTTGTTTTAAGTTACTGGTCGTGATTTAACCAAACAATCTCATTTAAGTTCTATAGATCTCAATGGGAACGTTAAGTATGTGCTTAAACACTTTCCCATGGAAATTAATGAGATTTAAAAGTGCTTAACTCTGCTGGATTACACCATAATATGTCTTTCATGTAGTCTGTTTAACAAACTAGCCCATACATTTATTCAAATGTGTGGTTATTGGAAGGATTAAAATTCCTTCTCCTCCCCAGCCTCCAGATAAGGTATTTTGTGGTTGCGATTGAAAGTTTTGGCTCATCCATTGTACATTCCCTATGTGCTTGTGCCATTAAGGACAAGCAAATAAAAATATTATTCAGTGTTGCAAAGTCTTAGTCTTCTGTTTACCATACTTATTGTGAATTGCTAACCATTGGGGGGAAATATTATAAGATTAACCTTCCACATCAACCTTTGGAAGAATATGTTTTAATTACATATTAATGAAACCCAGTTATATGCATCATAGACTTAATTGAGAAAATTAATGGAAAAGATCATTGTAGTTCTTAGAGATTTTTTACTCTCATGGAAGATGTATAAGATGGGAAGGCTACTACATACAAAAGTGTATCATTGCATCTTTTGACTTCAAAGCTTAAAGAAGAATATTTTTTAAACCTTTTAGTATGTTTTAATAATTGCTTTCTAGTGTAAACTGGAACCAAAATATCTGGGTTGCCTTTGCAGAATAAAATATGCCTAAACTGTTTAGGCATGTCCAGCTTTGCCTAAGATCATACTGAAATCCTATGCACACTTGCTTGAGAATTCCCACTTAAATCAGTGGAATTTACTTCTAATGAAGCAACCATAGGATTGGGTTTTAAGGCTGCAGTCCTAAATACTCTTTATAAGAAACAGGGCCTATTGAATTTAGTGGGGGTTGCATCTGATTACACATATATAAGATTTGGCTGCAAAATGCATAAAAACCACATGGGATTTACTTCAGGGTAAAGATGCCTAGGATCAGGCTACCTGACTGCAATCTGTGTGGATAGCAGCCAAAGGTGCAATCCTCTGCATGCTTACTTGGCACTAAGCCCATTAAATGCTATAGGATTTACTTCTGGGTAAACATACTTAGGACCCAACTACCTGACTGCAATCTTACTCCTATTTAAGTTGGAAAAGTTCTACTGAACTTCTGAGTAAATAAGACTGAAGAGCTGCAATCCTGAACAGACTTATTAGGAAATAGTAATTAGGAAGTTGTCTGGTGGGTAGGTGTAGATGTAGTTTCCGTTCATTTCAGTAGGGCATGCAGTCCAATCCTGTGCATGTTTACTTGAAAGTAAGCGGAACTATGTTCAATTGGGCTTGCTCCTGGGAAAGTGTGTGTAGGATTGCAGTTGTAAAACTTGAGCATAAACAAAGATTGGGCAGCACAGTTGTAATCTTATGCAGAGTTAGGCAAACACAAGCTAGCTTAATTCAATGGACTTAACTGTACTTAACACTACCTGGATTATAGTCTAACAGAGCAGTTGTACGCATGTCTACTCGGAGGTAAGCCCCAATGAGTTCAGTGAGACTTAGTCCAAGGTAAGTGGGTATAGGATTGCAGTCACAGCTACTTTTCTCTGAATTGTACTCCTATTGCATTATAACTGCAATTTTAATATATATACTAGGTTCGTGACTCATGTGATTTTAGCAGTTTATTCAAATGTAACATTTTGGCACATGAAACAAATTGATTTCCCCCCCAAATAAGTCTTTGATTCTCAGAAAATATTTTAGGGCACAATCCTATGCATGTTTAGGCAGAAAAAGGTCCTATGGCTCTCAACATTCTACAGCCAGGGAGTTGTAGGACTTTTTCTGTCTAAACATGCATAGGATTGCTCCCTTAAATTGTTTTGTCCTTTCTGAATGGCGAAAATACTTTTTGTGATGTCATGCTGTCTACAACCCAAATTTGTAAATACATTTAAAAGTTCAGTGCAGCTGTTTTCTTTTAGGCTGCAAGTTCTGTTTCTTTCGGAAATTATCCATCCAGCCTGTTCAACAGAGGAAGATTCCAAACCGATACCTAGGTCAACCTAGCCCTTTCTCACACCCACATCTTCTCAAACCAGGTAAGGATCATTACAGTGCAGTCCTAAGCATATTTACTCAGAAATAAGGCCCACCATATTCAGTGACACTTCGTCCCAGACAAATTTATGTAGATGTGCAGCCACAGAGACTGTTTTCTAACTCTCACTGTGAAATTCTTTTTATATTACTTTGAAGAAACAACATGGAAAGGAAGTGAATTATACATCCTTTGTGTAATTCCTACTCATGACCTCTTATGTTCCAGCTCAGGAAGCATTTCCTAAAATTCCTAAGATGCATCATCCCTTGGTATGCGATTTTTGGGGCAAAGATAACATGTAAACCAGGTGATTACAGATACAACTAGCAGTACGTAATTTCCATAATTTTAGCAGCTGAAAAACTGCCACGGTGGTTGCTGCCAGCCATAGGAACTGCCTCATCTCATATGAACTTGCCCGGACACTGAGATCCAGGTCCTGTTCTGTGTTCCCCCCATCATCAGAGGTGTGGCAGGTGGACATGAGGGCTGGAGCCTTCCCTGTGATGACACCAAGACTTTGGAATGCCCTCTCAATGGTCAAGCCTGGGTCTTTATAGACCAGTGATGGCGAACCTTTTTGAGCCCGAGTGCCCAAACTGCAACACAAAACCAACTTATTTATTTCAAAGTGCCTTAAATTTGGCAGGAAGGAGGAGGGGGCACGAGCTAATCGCACCCCGCTCTGTCTCAGGGCATGGCTCTTCACCGGGCGTGCAAAGATTCGGGCGCGCACGCGCTGTGCTTCTGAGCTGTCTGTTCAGTTAGAAGGAGGGCTGGGTGCCTGCGCAGTCCGCTTCTGGGGGTGGAGATGTTGGAGTGTGCCTGCCTGTGGAGGCCAGCGAGGAATGAGTGGAGAGGAGTTACTATGGAAACCCGACACTGAATGCAGAAGGGGACGACCTTTTCGCGATCTGGCGACCAATGGCTCAAGTGCCCACAGAGAGGTCCCTGCGTGCCAGCTGTGGCACGCGTGCCATAAGTTCGCCATCACTGTTATAGACCGTTAGATGGGCAGTAAAGACAGTTTATTCCAATGAGCCTTTTGCTTCTTTTATTGATGTGTTTTAGTCTGATTTACTTTGCTGTTGGTCATCTTTGTTTTATATGATTGTTTTTATATTGAATTTACTACTGCTTTAACGTTAAACTTTCTGATTATCTTTGAATAGAAGAGTGAGGTACAAACATTTAGAAATAAATATTTATGCTTGTTTGATCTGACTTCAGACCTGGTTTCAGGACAGAAACAGCTTTGGTCACCCTGTAGATGACCTACTCCGGGAACTAGACAGGGGGAGTGTTGGTTCTGCTGGATCTCTCAGTGGCGTTCAATACCATCAACCATGGTATCCTTCAGGGCTGCCTTGTTGGGATGGGACTTGCAGGCACTGTTTTACAGTGGCTCTATTCCTTCCTGGAGGGGTGGACCCAGAAGGTGGTGCTGGGGGACTTCTGTTCAACTCCCTGGCCATTGGCTTGTGGAGTTCCTCAGGGTTCTGTTTTGTCCCCCATGCTATTTAACATATACATGAAGCTGTTGGGAGAGGTTGTCCAGAATTTTGGGTTTCGGTGTCACCAGTATGCTGATACCCAGCTCCATTTCTCCTTTCCATCCAATTCCAAGGAAGCTGTTGCTGTGCTAAACCGATGTCTGTTGGCAGTAATGGAATGGATGAGGGCAAACAAACTGAAGCTTAATCCATACAAGACAGAGGTGCTCTTGGTCAGCCAGAAGGCAGATCAGGGAATAGGGAGTCAGCTTGTGTTGGATGGAGTTTCACTCCCCCTGAAGACACAGGTTCACAGTTTGGGTGTACTTCTGGATTCAACCCTGAACCTGGATGCCCAGGTTTCAGCAGTGGTCAGGAGTGCATTTGCACAGTTAAAGCTCATGCGCCAGCTGTGCCCATTCCTGGAGATGTCTGATTTGGCCACAGTGACATATGGCTTATTTACATCCCGTTTGGATTACTGTAACGTGCTCTACGTGGGGTTGCCTCTGAAGAGTGTTCAGAGACTTCAGTTGGTTCAAAGAGCTGCTGCCAGACTACTGACTGGGGCTGGCCACAGGGAGCACACAACTCCTCTGTTACAACAGCTTCACTGGCTGCCAGTCTGTTTCCGGGCACAATTCAAAGTGCTGGTTATGACCTATAAGTGCTGGTTATCACTGTATTCTCCCTTACGAGCCTGCCTGTACTTTGAGATCTTCTGAGGAGGCCCTTCCCTTAGTTCCGCCACCATCACAGGAACACAGCAGAGGGCCTTCTCGGTGGTTGCTCCAACACTCTGGAACTCCCTTTCCAGGGAGGCTAGAATGATACCCTCCTTGGTCTGTTTTCGAAGGCAGGCAAAAACTTCCTTGTTCCAGCAGGCCTTCAGGGAATAAAATTGGACCTATGAAAAAGCGATGGATTTGCACTGTTCCTGTAGTTATTGTTGTTTTAGCTTTGATATTTTATATAATTTTAATACTATTGCTGATTTAGTTATATTTTTAACTTTTGTATTTCTCTATATGTTTTAACTGTACAATTTTAATGTTGTGAAGCCGCCTTGAGTCCCAGTATTGGGGAAAAAGGCGGGTTATAAATACTACTACTACTACTACTAATAATAATAATAATTTGATTCACATTTGTAAATTAGACCTAGGGCCATTTTGTTCCTATTAGAAAAGATACTGTGTTATTGAGCCATGCCTGAATTTTAGTTTTGTTTAACCATGTATTCTTCAGAAGCAACAATCCTTTTCCCAAGCACCTTTATTTCTAGCTCATATGATAATGATTTGCCCCTTTCTCCAAACATGTAGCCTCTGATTTTATGCATGTTCACTTGGAAGATAGCCCCACTGAGTTCAATCAAATTAAGATGCAATCCTATGCATGTTTAGACAGAAAAAAGACCTACAATGCCCAGCATGCCCCAGCCAGCCTGGCTGGAGGATGCTGGGAGTTGTAGGACATTTTTCTGTCTAAACATGCATAGGATTGCACTGTGAAGTAATTATAATCCTATAGAAATAACCGTCGAGTTTGTCTACACTAGTGAAAATTTCAGTGTTTGTCTTCTGGGTACTTGGATTGATAATATTACCCTATAGTGGTTGGCATTAGATTTACATCTGGACCAAGTAGGGTCAGTGTTTGTGCAGAAGTATATTGCATTGTATATGGCAATATACAATGCCATATATTGTATATATGAAATAAAAATTGAAAATAGAACTTATCTATATGAAATAGGCAACATAAACATTTTCTAGACATAGAAATTTGAAGTTTTTAATAGTATCTTAAAATGCAAAAAGGGTTATCTTAAACTACCTTATTTGGAAGTAAGTCCTCTTGACTTCACTGAAACATACTTCCAGGTAAGTTTTCATAAGATTGTAGTCAAAGTGTGCAGTTCTCACATCAGTCATATAAGTGTTTAATCCTATTAACTTCAACAACATTTATGAGTGAGTAACTGTATACAGGATGTCATCTTAGATTATACCAAGAAAGTACCTCACTTGCAAACAGCAGCTCTTGTGTCTTCAGTCCAGTTTGGTTAAGACTCTTGTCTTCTTTACTTTGCATTCTTTGCAGATAAAATGTGGTTGAAAGATTAAATCTGATGTTCCAAGAAAGAGAATCTTTCCTTGGAGCGATTAGGTACACAGCTTAAAATACTAAAAATAATCCAGCTTATTATTAAATTAGAAATTTGGTGTTTCTTGGAGACATTTTCGTTGATCAATCAAATATCCTTTCTGACATCGCTCTAAAAGGGAGCAACTAGCAGTACTGTTGTCTGTTCAACGTCCAGAAGCTATAAAAGTTTATTATTTCAAATGGGTTAAAGTTTACCTCTTCCTCCCTCACCACCTGCATTGTCAGCTATACTCAGCACTGGAAAAATTAATATTCTTATGTCAGTTTAGCTTCTGAAATGCCTGGAATTCAAGTTTGTTCAACAACGTTTTTGTATTAATGTTAATGATTGATAAGTTAGGGCACAACCCTATGGCCTCCCAACATTGTCTGGGGGCCATAGGATTAGTCAGATTCCCAGTTCCGAGGTCCTCTGACCGCAGAGCCCCCACCCCGCCCCCCTCGCAGCTGGCTGCCTCTCTGAGGTCAGAAATTGACCTCGAAGAGGGCTAAAGGAGGGGAGGAGACTGGGACTGATGGCTTATGCCATATCCAAGTGGCATCCCAGCCTCCTACCCTCCCCCTCTGCAGTGCTTCATCTAGATGGCTGAAAATGGCTGCCTAGATGAACTACAGGGTGTAAGGTGCGGGGTGGCAGAAATTGCCACCGCGCCTTGTGCCCTGCATTGGATGCAGGGAAGCCTTGGTGTTTGGAGGCTTACATGCATCGAGGGTAGACGACATAAGATCGTGCCCTCTGTTAATTTAAAATGGAGCATTCCCTTTCCATATGACAAAGGAGTATGCTGAGGATATGGAGACGTTGCAGTAGGGTAAAGAATAGTGATGAGCAGGAAAGGGGAAGTGAGGTGCAAAGTAGGGTCAGGTGAGAGGAGCAGTAATATACTGGAGAATAGAAATTTGAGGTTAGCGACACGACTAACCTCAAATTTTTGAGGTTACCATAGAGTGGTAAAAACCAGGTTCATCAGCATCAAAAGATGTTTCTGAAACAGGAATTGTACTTTTGGTTTCTATTCACAGGAGAAGTAACACCAGGGTTGTCACAAGTGGAATATGCTCTCCGTAGACACAAGCTGATGGCTCGGATACACAAAGAGGTGCAAGGAATGGACCACACAGTGATTCTGCTATCTAATCCCACCTACTATATGAGCAATGATATTCCATTCACCTTCCACCAGGACACTAACTTTCTATATCTGTGTGGGTTCCAGGAGCCTGACAGTATCTTAGTGCTGCAGAGTGTGCCTGGCAAACCCTTGCCATCCCACAAAGCTCTGCTGTTTGTCCCACGGCGGGATCCAAGCAGAGAGCTATGGGATGGGCCACGGTCTGGTACTGATGGGGCAATGGCTCTCACGGGTGTGGATGAAGCATATACCATAGAGGAATTTAGACACCTGGTGGCTAAATTGAAAGGTAAGAAAAAGCAAACAAGAGATATGGAGGGGTATGAGATTTGGCAAGGTCTATGAAGTCTTGTGGGAGTTTGCTAGCAGGCTAAGGGTACAGTGGTAGCAAGCTCCTTGGTTGCATTTACCACCACCATCCCCAATGCACAAATGAATTTCTGCCATGAGATATCTTTTCTCAGTTTACATTTAATATACACATGCAGCTTTGTTTTTATGGAGATAGTGTATTGGAGGAATAGAGAGAATAATTTTAGCAATAGTTCTTATTGCTGATTCCTTTCAGGCAGGTTTACAAAATACTATCAAAATACAATAAAATCGAGGCAAGATTGTCTGGGAATTATTTTGTGGAGGAAGGGGGGGGGCTGGCTGGCTCGCCACACCCCCACCCTTTCCTACTCCAAAGGGACCAAGACCCCCTGAGATCTCAAGGTACCAGATTGCCAGCCTCAGCTGTCTGCAATCCTACTTGGATCTCTGTTCAGGGACTTGCCTTCAATTTCTGTAACCTGGATTTAGATACTGAACTCACAGAGTACTACAAAACCCATGTGGGGTAAACCAAGACAAGGTTTATTCTGGTAGCATTTAAACAAGATTAGGGGAAATGAGAGAAGCACACAAAATAAAGAGAGAGACACTTTAGTACACAGGAATAGAGCTAAAACACAATATAACCTGATTCCTTAAGATCTCTCAGGCACACACCTGTTACCTGAGGGTGTTCTCTTCAAGGGTTAAATCCAGCACAGCCCTGCCGCCCGAGGAGGAACTACTCCATCTACCCGCAGGTCCAAGATGGGTAAAACTCCCACAAGGCTTGCCTTTCCCTAGAGCCCTCAAACCAGCTAATTTTACCAGGAGCTGCCTGGGGTCGGTTCCTGAGGGGGGCCCCCCCTAAAGGCTTGGGCCCCTCACTGGCGCGCTGCCATGGCTCCAACCAGGCACGCTACCAAAAAGGCTAAGACAAAGACACACAGGCTACATGTGGGGAAATAGCTCTTCCCCCTCCCCCTTTCTGTAGCTTTCCTGCCTTCAGCCAATTAGAAAGAACTTCACCTGGCCAGGCAAGGGAGGGGGAACTCATGACTTGAACTATTTGAATTACATCTGCAGATGAACGCTTTCAGCCTGGCTCCTCCAGACCTCCGGGCGCCAGGCCCCATCCTATGTTTTATGTACCTTTCGCTTCCTCCCAGCCCCCTTGACTGGCCTCACTTGGTTACAGTGGAAGACCGACAACCTGGTCTTCTGCGTGGGTTCAATGCTAAGGGGGTAGCGAGTCCTGGGGCGGCCTTCTCCGAGATCCCCAGCGACTATCACCCTTAGCCCAGAACAAAGGGATAACTTATAGCCACAGAAGTATCTTTTAGAAAACAAGTTTATTTACAACATTACCTTCACAAACCCAAACACATGCCAGCAATACAGCTTATCAGTACGGTACAAAGTAGCAAGCAAGAAGTCTTAAGGACACCGTGATTTCAGGGCTCTCAGCTAGTTAGTTCAGCTCGGGTCCCGGCAGAGGCCCGGTCAACCGCACGCTGCTAGCTGGGTTCCCGGCGGAGGCCCGGTCAACCGCACGCTGCTAGCTGGGTTCCCGGCGGAGGCCCGGTCTACCCAAGCGGCTAGCTGGGTTCCCGGCGGAGGCCCGGTCTACACAAGCGGCTAGCTGGGTTCCCGGCGGAGGCCCGGTCTACCCAAGCGGCTTGTGAGTGATTTCAGCTTGGTTTCCCGGGGGTCCGGTCAACCCAAGCGACCAGTGATTTCAGCTAGCTGGAGCGTGCCGGGTGTGGCTACCCGGGGTTGCAGATCCTTCGTTCCCTTACCCCAGGCATGGGGCAAGATTGTTGATCAGGTCCAACAACCCAGTTCCCTTGCGCAGGGTGTTTTATACCTTGGTGTTTCAGGTAGCCCCTCCCTCCGTGATCAGGTGGGTTGACAACCCTCCCTGAGGGGCGGCCTTTTGGGTCAGGTGGGGTGACGCCCTCCCCCCGTGGGATGGGGTCCCTTTGAAGCCACTTGCTTAATGGTCCCATCCTATGGTGTTGAGTGGCCATTTCTTAGGGGTGCCGAAGTGTCTGCTCTGGAGAGGTATTCAAGTCTTATGTAGATGGGGCTGATATGCGAGAGCATTGACAAACCTGGGGATGCTTCCTGCCTTCCCCCCTGGGGTGATTCTATGCAGATGTTGTTTGTCCCTTTTGTCATCTGTGGAGACTGTCTGTCTCCCCCCCCCCCCCGGTCTCCTTCCCCCCTCCTTGGTGAGTGTGTGTGTGTCAGGCAGGGGGCTTAGGTTGGCTTTCTCCACAGTTACACATGAGGAGGCGTGTGCATGTGTGTGTAGGTGTATGCATGCAGGAACCCCCAAGGGCCCCTTTCTCCACACGCTAACTATGCACACCCCACCCCAGCCGGTTCACACCTGAGGTGTGTGTGTGTACCCCCAAAGGCTCGTTTCTCCACATATTTCCTCATTGAAATGCTAGCAGAAATTTGGGGAAGTGACCATTATCAGTTACTCCTCCAAACCATTAGGTATTTATAGTTTAAGAGGAACTTGCAAGTTCTGAATTCCTCCTGAATATGTTTGGCTAATTAAACTAGTGTGTTTATATTATGTTCACAGATGAATCTAGTATGGTTTGGTATGATTTTGCTAAACCCGTGCATCCCCAGCTCCATTCTGATTATCTGCTACACCTGGCTGAAGTTAAAGCTAGAAGCAAGAACCGTATCCGAGCCATCAGGCACCTAGTGCAAAACTTACGGCTGATCAAATCTGCTGCAGAGATTGAGAGGATGAAGATTGCTGGCAAGGTGACATCACAGGTATGGGACAATGCAATTGTACTCAACAGAATGCTAATAGAAAAGCTGGCATAGTATTGGAGTTCCTGGAGACATGGGATGCAGATGTAATTGGGTTACTTCTGGTAGGATCTTTTTGGAGACTGGTTCTTTTATAAATATTGCAAAATATTGTATCCCTCAATTTCATGGGAAAGCTTTTGTACACAAGTAACGTGAGACCCTCATTGTAATCTCTTATGTCCAACACAATGACTGGGTTCAGATAACACGATGACCCACACTCAAGAGTTGAGTATGGGTTGAGTGTGGGTTGTCATTGAACTGTGGGTTGTTGTTGAAACATGGGTTATTGTGTTATCTGAATCCAGTCAAGATAACAAACCATGGTGAACAACCCAGTTTACAACTGAACAACAAAACATGGGTTCTCTTCATGGGTTCTTTGTGGTTAACAAGCCATGGCTTGTTAGCACAGCTGGGTTCAGACAACATGATAACCCACGATTCAACAACAACCCACACTCAACCCATATTCAACCCCTGAGTGTGGGTTACCGTGTTGTCTGAACCCAGTCAATGTGAAAGATTCAATGGTGCCCAGTCATTAGCTCTATTTACGTTGCACTAGCAGAAACCAGTGCTTGTGCAATGTCAGTAGTGCTTGCTAGCGTGATTGGTTGCACAATTGTTGGTTTCCACTAGTGCAACATCAGTTGTGCTAGCAGCCAGACACTGTTGGATCCTTCCCAATAAGATTAGTCTCTCATGAATTAATGCAACAAAAAACCAATCAAACAGGAACTAAATACCGTAAACCTGATATTCCTCTATGTTACTTAGCTTCACAATTAGAGGCAAATTCATCTTGGATCATGAAATCTAGTGACATCCCATGGTGGGTTTTAGCATATAATGATTTGAAACAAGCATTAATGGCCTTGTTAGGAAGTAGAAATGGCTTTTACAAATCTATAAGAATTCATTATGGAAATCACTGTTGATGTCTTCAGAAGATTAAACAGAAATTAACTCCTTTATATATATCTATATATTAACAGATATATCTCCTTTGAATATAGTCTTTTTATAATGATAAAGTCAAAGTTAGTAACTCCTTGGTAATTTTTCCAGGTGGGAATGGTTTCTCTAGAATTACGGACTGTATTAAAGATGGATCAGTAGTTTCATTTGAAGATGCAATTGAAATAATGCTGGGATGAAGACCCACGTGTGCCATTTTTTCAGATTCAGCATTTCATACTCGAGGCATTCAATGTTCATAGAGAATTGACTCCCTTTGAGAATATTGTACTTGATGTAAAGTCCGCTAAAGGAAAGCTATAAAAAATGTACAGTATACAAATGGACATTGTCACAGGAACTAGGGAGAACATTTCAGAATATATAGTCTTAAATTTACAAAGAGGAAGTTTACAGAACAATCCTATGCATGTCTGCTAAAAAAAAAAAATCCCATTGAATTCAGCAAGACTTAACTCCCAGTTAAGTGTGTATAGGATTGCTGCTAAATATTCTACTATTTTTGTAAGTTTAATAGCGAACATTTTCAAAGTATTCTACAGATGGTACGTTACCCTAGAAAAATGTGGAAAATGAATAGGATATAAAGTTAACAGAGCTTTTTTGGCAGTGTAATGGTAATTACACTGATCTACATCCGGGGTGGGGAACCTCTTTCAGCACAAGGGCAGAATTAAAAATTGGAGAAGCTCTAGGGGCCACATTCCAGTGGTAGGTGGAGCCAAAGGCAAAAGGGGTGGGGCCCAAAATACAAAAAATACAAGTATATTCTGGTTTAAAACACTTACTGCCAGTAACTAAACCTTAGGAGAGGCATTTCAACCTTTTAGAATGGGGGAAAACTGTACAAAAACAATTGGTAGTTGGGTTAAAAGGGATGGGCCAGTGGAAGGGGACATGTCCATTGGGAGAACCCTGGAGGGCCAGACTGGGACCCCAGAAGGGCTGGATTTGGCCCCCAGGCCTGAGGTTCCCCACCCCTGATCTACATCATCATGTTGGAAGTAAATTATTGCACAGAATACTGGAAGAAATTATGTTTGGGTATAGGTAAAATTATATCCTGTAAATTGGTACTAAATCCTCTAGTATAGTAACTGAAATTCGCTAAAAGCATAGTTTTTAAAAATGGCAAGAATTGATAGCTAAGCTCATGATTACTGCAACAATAGAATTAACTTATAGATGGAAGATTAGGGAAGGACCTAAAACTGATGATTGGTTAAAACAAGTATGCAGTACAATTACTTTATTACTAACTAGCGTTTATTTATTCAGGGGCAGTATCCAACATGGTCACCCAGCCTCCGCTGATTCCATTGTGCTCATGGGAGTGACCGCTCATGTAGCACGGCTTTCGCACTTTTAAAAATAATCCTAGAAACTCACAGAAATGCTTATTTCTGGACTGGGACAAGTTGGTGGTGCTCCCTTTTGCCTGCCCCGTTCTGGAAACTAGTGTTTTCTCTTGTTTTGGGTTACTTTAGAAGTGCAAACCCCCCATTTTATGAGCAGTTTCTTCCATGAGTGCATGGACACAATAGGATACTACCCAAAACTTGGAACAGAAAATACAATAAAAATGGATTGGCAGAAATTCTGTATTTCTACAGAATGTACTCCTTATGTAGTGAATATTTAAATAAGCTTTGGGATCTCATTTACTCACTATAGACCAGCCTTCTCCAGTGTGGTGTCTGCCAGAAGTTTTGGTCTACAACTCCCATCATCTGACCATTGGGCATGCTGGCTGGGAGTGAGGGGAGTTGTAGTCCAAAACATCTGCAGGGCACCATGTGGGGAAGCCTGCTATAGACATTTTAATGTCTATATGTGAAAAAATTAAAAGAAAAATGTTTTAAAGTCATTGGGTGTAGTTATAGACTTAATTCAGGCATCATGTCAAACCATGTTTAAGGAAGTCTAACCATAGTTAAGTATGATGTTGAAATTGAAAACTATGGCTTGTGATTGGCCACTAAATCAGTATCGGAAACCATGGCTTTGCATTTGGAAACCATTGTTTGTACCAAGTCTAGTTTGGTATGATGTTTGAATTGCCAGCCCACAGTTTTGGCCATAACTCTGCCTCCAAAGAGTGCTACACCATAAAAACTGGAGTGAACTTACGAAGTTGAGTGTTGAGAGGACAGAAGATGAAACTAGGCAAGCAGCTCTAAACTGTGGCTTGCCTATGGAAGCTCAAACAATTGTTTGAGTTCTAATCTCTGGTTAGCACAAAACATTATGTGGTGCAATGTCATTGAGCCATATTCTGGTGATTCTCTCTAGGCACGGAATTCCATATTAAGGGCACTATTCCAAAGCTAGTGCCATGCCCCTGCAGTCCTTGCTTGTGAAAATGTTGAGACACAGAAATCTAGTAATCTTAATGGATGAGGAATGTACATAATGGATGAGGAAGGGCTGTAGCTCAAAGCAAGAGCACAGCTTTGCATGTAGTTGACCCAAAGTCCATATTGTGGGACCCTCATTGTAATGGCCTGAGGCTAACACAATAACAGGCTAAACAATAACATTCTGTGCATTCTTTTGTACCACGAGGCTCTGCAAAGTGACTTCCAGATAGGGTTTATGGTGCTGTGTGTGTTACATGGATCATTGCTGGTACTTATCTGTGCATGTTGCAACTTCGTATCTGTGGAGCTTCCAAGTTGCAACACCTCCTGTGCTAGATGTTATTTTGCTCTTTAGAACTGCATTCTTAATTTCTTGGTGCTATTTACAGCCCGCTTCAGAAAAGCTTCAGTCCTGCATCAGAAAAGTTAAGCTATCTACTGTCTGACACGAATGCTCATGTGACCCATAGGTTTTCCCTTTATGCCTTGACAGCCTTGCGAATCTGAACAAAAACCATTTCAGTTTTGGCAGTTAATTGCCATAATTACATTTTACTTTCACAAACGTATTCATATATTTGGTTCTTACACTGTTCGTTGTTTCTAAGTTCTATTATTTCTTGTTGCAATGGCTATTAGCTGAAAGTAATCAAAGCTTACTGACAATGTTGCAAATTACATGTGTGTTTTGTTCAGAAATTATCTAATATGAAAGAAGGAATCCTTGAAAAAAAAATCTTTATATATTAGGAGTTGATCTTGATTCTTCTGTTGCATAATATTGTAAGGGATGGCAAAATACCTTTTTAAATATGCCTTTATCTTGAATAATTTTGACCTAAGGTAGTGAATATAAAAGGAACCTGTTCCTCTGTTTCAGAATACTTGTTCATCAGAGGCTCTTATTGCTGCTTTTTGACAGGCATTCATAGAGACGATGTTTGCAAGCAAAGTTCCAGTAGATGAAGCATTTCTGTATGCTAAGGTATGTGGTTTGCTGGGTCATGGAGAAGCACCATAGTTCTTCGTTCAATTTAATATATATTTTTTGCACTGAATTCTTAGAGTGCCTCCAGATAGAGGACTTCTAGCACTACTAGTGAGAAGGTATTGTCTAGCTATTCCATCTTTTCTTTCTTAACAGATTATCTGTAGTAAGAGTAAAGATGAAAGAAGCAGTGGGAAAACACAGGAGATTTACAAGTTGAAGATGACGTCTGGAGCCCCCATAAAATTCCGTTAATAAGGAGGGCAATGGCACCATAAAAGCCTCATTTGGTAGCACCCTTAGGCTGCAGTCCTATACACATGTACCTGAGAATTTACCATAGGATTTACTTCTTAGCCATTCATAGGATAGCATTTGTTAGCCGTTCATCTGAGCCAACAATGGGAGGTTAATAAAGGCCTTTGCCATGCTAGCACTAATTAAGTTTGCTGTGTCTCCTCACAGCAAACCATTAGGTAAGTTAGGGCAAGACTGGCGTAAAGCCACCCATGTGAACCCCCTCCTCCTATTACAAGTCCAACACTGTATCTGCTGCACTTCATTAGTTTGCTGTCCTGTGCACAGGCAAAAAACAGCTTGGATAGGACCTGTGAGTTTGAGCCAGAATTAATGGATTTCCTTATTTTCAACTTGATCATTCTAGTTTGAATTTGAATGCCGGGCTCGTGGTGCTGATATTTTGGCTTATCCCCCCGTGGTTGCAGGTGGCAATAGGTCCAACACCTTGCATTACGTGAAAAACAACCAGCTCATCAAGGTAACCAAATGGATTTTGACCTTTCTTACTGAAACATACTGATAATTCATCTCTATGAAACCCTGCAAAACTATTTTGAAATGTTTTATTCTAAGTGATGCTTGCTTCTTTTGTTCAACCTGCAGTTGTGACTTCTGCTTCCTGAGTGGATATCCACACCATCTCCTAGCATAGTTAGTAGAACATGGAGCAGAGTTGTAGTCAAGAGTGTGCCTC
Organism: Shinisaurus crocodilurus; assembly: GCA_021292165.1. Classification (NCBI taxonomy): domain Eukaryota; kingdom Metazoa; phylum Chordata; class Lepidosauria; order Squamata; family Shinisauridae; genus Shinisaurus; species Shinisaurus crocodilurus. The sequence goes on along the minus strand of CM037879.1, from coordinate 252,846,584 downwards.
AACAAAGAGCTAACTGTTTGGCTCTGCAGTGCTCTTTGCTTGTTAGGCCTACATATATGGCTTGATTCCCTGTAGCGTATATCTTGGTTATTGTCCCTTTTACAAAATTCATTCCAAAACCACTATTCTTTGGCAAACCTTCCTGTTAGGATCTTCAGTCTGACACCAGAAGTGCCTTGAAAGGGTATCTGCACAGAAACTAGAGTGTGTGTTTGCTTGCTTGCTTGCTTGCTTGCTGTCTGTCTGTCTGTCTCTCTCTCTCTCTCTCTCTCTCTCTCTCTCACACACACACACACACACACACACACGCACTCACACTCACACTCACACTCACAGTTAGTTTGCTTTTTTAAAGATAGTCATGCTGGTCCATGAGAAAAAAAATCCAAAGTCCACAGTTAGACAATACCTTTATTAGGATCAACCAAAATTCCATTAAAATGTGCAAGCTTTCGAGTTCTCCAAAACATTTCATCAGGCTAGAGGATGCAAAAAGCAGGGGGTGGGGGAAGAAACAGAGAAGTTCAAATATTGGGCCAGATGTGGTGGCCATGAGGCCTGCAGTTTAAACGAACACAGTCTCAAAATGGAAATTGCAGACTGAATGCAGTAAGGCATTACAGGTATCAGTTTACACCTAGCAATGCATTTTGGGAGAGAGAAGCAACACCGGTTGATCTCCATTTCTGAAAACACAAAGTCTGGCTGTAACTCTGATTTGCCTCTTGCTTTGGGCAAAATACACAGGTTCCTGAGTCGGCATAGAACAGAAGTGCAGAGAAACATGACATTAGGGCAGACATTAGCCAGAGATTAATTTTAAGTGTTGCACGAGGTGAAACAAGTCAATTAAGACAAAATTGTGAGTATTACCTAGTGTTTCTTCCCCCCATCTCCCACCACATTTTTGTGGAATTTCATTTGGTTCTAATATAGGAATTTCCCAGCTGTGAATTTTTGATACATACTATTAGTATAGGAGGTTTGTATTTAGCAAGCATCAGTGATTGTTCCTGCCTGGTACTGGAAGTGCCCCTTCCCCAAATTCAAGCCTGATTGAAATATGTGAAGAGACAATGGAACTCCTCTTGCCTAACATCCATCCCATGTGCAGCTTGGCTTGTTCTGTGCTGGATTTCTGGCCTCAAGTTTTAACCATTAGATATTTAAAAAGTCACATTTTCAGCCATTCCTATTAATCACTGTGTCTTAGACTACACATGCACCAAATTTTAGCATTGTACGTTGTTTGGAAGTACTTTATCCATTCTGGGATATATTTCATTCTCTCCATTTTGAGGAGAGATTTATAAATAACTCCCTTTGAAGACAGTTCTAGTAATCAGGATATGTTGGGTCATGTGTGCCATAAATGTACGAAAATGCATATATTAGGAAAAAGGGTATCCAAAAATTTGCATATAGGTGAAAATAACATACAAAAATGCATTATATATGGGGAAATTTATTGCAAAAAAATGTGTGCGTTATACAAAATTGCATACAAAAATGTGTATTTCAAGCAAATTCATACAAAATTGTGTTCAAATTTTCATACAGGCTCCAGGGTACTTCTGTTTACCCTGTGCCTAAGGAGAACAACTACTTCTTCTCTGGAAAGCAGAGCGAAGAATGTCGGGGATATTCTCATGCAGCTGCACTGAACATGATCATCTTTGTGGGGGGAAATAGGGGAATATATTTCTGTTCATAAAAACTGCGGGAACAATACAGGAAGAAGCATTGCACATTCCCATCTCTGGATGGCCCTTAGAAAATTCCTCCTGACACAGTTTGTCCTTGATCATGTGCATGCAAAGCCAGGGTGCAATACTTGATTGTGCAGCCATTTCATAAGAATTAATTTCCTTCAAAGTGAGCATTCTTTTCCTTTCCTCCTTCCCTTTCAAAGAGACTGGTGAATGTGGCCATGATGCCTGCCAGTCTTCATATTCATGATGCTTTTAAACAGGTGATTAAATGTTCTCTAGAAAAAAGGAAGCTTCTATGACTTCTGTGGATTTCCCCCCTTCTGTTTACTTGGGAGAGTTGGAATATAGGAATGATAATGAACAGTTGAAGTGCACAAGCACAGGGGGACCCACTTATTGCAAGACAACAGGTGTACTGTTTCTTGAGTAGCATATTATTGGTGGGAATCAAATCGTAAAACAGTGTCTTTTATCTCTGCCTTTCTTTTCTGGAACTTATGGACTCTGTTCACAGCTGTTCTGAAATGGATTTTGAGATTCACCAGAATAAGAGTGTCTTTTGTATGCATTCCATCCAGTTGAGCTAAACCCTCCCAGAGATCATGGCCAGATTAAAAATGGTATGATTTAAACAAGCTGAAAGTTGGACTCCCGACAGATTATTCTTGTTAAATTACTCCCCCCGAAATCATAGCTTAAATGAGCCACAATGAGCCGTGGTGTGGCATGCAAACCCAGTCAATGAGTGCCACTTGAAATTTATGTAGGGAAGCAGCCACAACTTACAGTATATGAAGAGATGCAAAATAAGAAACGTGATAACTACTACTGAACCAACTTGTTACTGCATGTCTTTGATCAGATACATATGTAAACATATATCTGCATATGTATACTTGAACAACATGGGACTATTAAGATCTTTTGCAGACGTGTGTGGCGTGCACATGTTTGACAAAGTGGAGGAAATTAGCTTAAGAATACCAACAAAGAGCTTCAGTATTAAGAATAGGATAAGGCTATCAATGGCTACTACTCCTGGTAGCTATTTGCTATGTCCAGTATCCAAGGCACTAAGCCTATGTACACCAGTTGCTGGGGAACATAACATGACTGGAAGGTGCTATTTGCACTCATGTCCTACTTGTGGGTTTCCCACAGGTAGATGGTTGGCCACTGTGTGAACAGAGTGCTGGACGCGATGGACCCTTGGTCTGATCCAGCATGGCTCTTAAGTTCTTAATACATGTTTTTATTTTACCATAAATATTTGCAAAAAGAAAAGATTGGTTAGTACAATACCCTTAGCACTGGACCTGCAACACATTCCCTTATAGTCCCTAATAGCAATAGAGAAAGAAAAGTCAGAAAAGGGGAATTATAGTCAATAAGGAATGGGGAAGTTGCTAGGGGAGCAGCAGGGCAGACTTTTGAGGCCTAGATACAACAGGAAAACTTGAGTTTCAGTGGCACAGGGATGGCCACATGAGGGGCCAGATTTAGAGTGATATCAGGAAAGAGAAAGGAAGTCAGAGGGGTATATTTACCTGTTTCAGAGGAAGGAGAGAAAATGTCAATGAGTTGTTGGAGGGGACAATAGATAATACAGAGCTTCAGCTATTGGGTGGTATAGAGATGATGATGATGATGATGATGATGATGATGATGATGATGATGATGATGATGATGATGATAATAATAATAATAGGTAGGTGATTAAGGAAAGGATGTGGTTTGGCTGGAACAGTTATGTGCAATGCACAATCTTGCTTAAACCTGCACCTGCAGAAGTTGATCTGATTGAAAGATATCATGTATTTTGCTTTGGCTTATTAAATGGCTTTGGCATAGATTAGAGTGGGGGACAAGGTGTGCAGGAAAGGGCGGGGCTACAGCTTCAAGCTCTGTGGGCTGCTGACCAATGAAGAAGCATGAGTAGCTTATCTCGCTTCCTAAGCATATGTTCAAAGTTGGGTTTTGGTTTTTTTTTAAAAGATCTATTTTCTACCTATGCTTGAGTAATACCCTTGAACTTCAAAGAACTGCTTTTTCTTGTGCTTCAGGATGGAGAAATGGTTTTATTGGATGGGGGATGCGAGTCCTCCTGTTATGTAAGCGATATCACCCGCACCTGGCCCATCAATGGCAGGTAGGTTCTGTTCCCAGCAGGGAAAATGCCATGCTGTTTTTAAGTGGTTGTGAGAACTACAGCTCACAAACTCTTAAGCACTCTGGAGGTAGAATCCAGGTATAATTTTGATCTGATTCATTTGCTTCCTGTTTTTCCCAAAGTGGCTCTGTCTCGCCGCTGTAATTTCTCCATTTCACTGTGCTCTTCTTCCTTGCTTACCTTTGCAGTCTCTTGCCTCATATAGGGTGGGTTCGGATGACACGATAAGTCACATTGCAGAGCAAGCTACGCAGTGTGGCTTATAAGCCACCCTACCCAAAATGCACACGACAGATGATTGGGTGCATTGTGGGTAGGGTGCCCCTTCCTCCCCCCTTGGTCCTCCCATGGGTATCCCAGGGGACTGCAGGAGCATGGAGGTTTCCCCTCCTCCTCGCCGCCATGAGCTGTTTTCAGCTCACTGCGGCTTGACTTTTCTCTTTAAAATTTTTTTTGGAAGATTGCGAAAGCTGGTTTTCGAGATCCCCGTGTGGGCATCCATGAGCTGCCCTTCCAAGGAGCCCCCGCAGTATCTTGGAGGTGCTGCCCATGGTTACCCCCCCTTAAAAAAATTAGTCCAATAATGTGTGCAAATAACAGCACCCATTTTTTCAACCCACCCCACCAGATTTGTGGAAATCTGGCAGGGCAGGTTAGCGCAGGGGGGCCCTGGGGTAGGTACTGACGGGGGGTGCATGCTTGCCAAATTTAGCAGGTACTTACCCTGTACAGTGCCTAGCCCAAGCAGCAGGTAAGTATTTTCCCCCTTTGCAAGCCTCTGTCAGGTCAGACATATCCCAACCTCTCAGATCCTTGCAAAGCCCTGGGAGATTGCAATTTGCGAGAAGGAGCTCGTTCCCCTCCCTTTTCGCAGCACAATCCTTAGGTTTCTTTGTGGGAGATCTGGTGTTCCTACTGGCCCCTGTTTTGAAAGGGTCCCCCCATCCTCCACCTGCATTCTACAGTGTAACAATCCCAGGAGGGCTGTGCCACATAATTATTTTGAAAACATGGCTTGGCCCTTAATTGGTAGCTTTCCTTCCTCTTTAAATCCCACCTGAGGTGTTTTACATTTGTGTCTCATTCTCAGGTTCACCAGTCCCCAAGCAGAACTGTACCAGGCTGTACTGGAAGTGCAGAAGTCCTGCCTGAGGCTCTGTTCTCCAGGTGTGAGCCTAGAGAACATCTACAGTCTCATGCTGACCCTTATTGGACAGAAGCTGAAAGATTTGGGGATCCTACAGAAAAGCACCACCGAGAACCACCTCTTCAAGGTACAGTAATACCTTGGATTGCAAGTAACTTGGTCTGAGAGCATTTTGCAAGACAAGCAAAAAAAATTTAAATTTTTTGACTTGATAAACAAGCAAGGTCTTGCAAGACAAGTAGTGTAGGAAGATACTTGGGAAGATAGACAAACAAATGTCAGTGTACTGGAAGAAGCAAAGGCTACTAGCGTTGAAAAAATGATCCTTCAACGCCAACTTCAGTGGACCGGTCATGTTGTTCGAATGTCTGACTGCCGTCTCCCAAATCAGTTACTTTATTCCCAACTCAAGGATGGAAAGCGGAATATCGGTGGTCAATATAAGAGGTTTAAAGATGTTCTTAAGGCTAATCTAAAAAAATGCAGTATAAACATCGAAAACTGGGAAGCTCTGGCCCATGAACGATCTAACTGGAGGTTGGCCTTTCACAAAGGTTCTATGGACTTTGAAGAAGCCCGAGTGCAAGGTGAAAGGGAGAAACGTGCTAAGCGAAAAGCACATCAAATGAATCCTTTACAGGACCATCTTCCATCTGGTAACCTGTGTCCTCACTGTGGGAAGCTGTGTGGATCTAGAATTGGCCTCCACAGTCACTTACGGACCCATCGCTAGAGTCTACACAATTTTTTCTTTAGAATTTCCTCCTTTTAAAATTTCCTTTTTGTAAATTTTTATCCTGGAAGACAATCTTACTCGGTCAGAGTGATCGCCTGATGATGATGATGATGATGATGATGATGATGATGATGATGATGAGTGTAGGAATGTGACCGCTTGCCTCGAGCGGGCATAGCAGACCGAAATCGGCCCCACTCACACCCGCCAGAGACTCGCTTTGATATAAGAGTGTTTTGGATTACAAGCATGGTTCCGGAATGAATTATGCTTGCAATCCAAGGTATTACGGTACATGGCTTCCATACATCATTCTCTATTTCAGTGTTCTCCAACCTTGGGTCCCCAGATGTTTTTGGCCTACAACTCCCAGCAAGGTTGGAGAACACTGCTCTATTTGGTCTGCTGCTTTTCCCCATTGGAGAAAAATAGTGAACATGTGCTTCAGATTGGGCCATTGCCGCTTGAAGTGCCAGCTTCCTCTGATACAGCTGTCAGTGGACTTTGCTAGTATTGTTGCAGGTCTAAGTGGGATGTGTCCTGTAAAACCAAGGGCTGGCAGCTTTACCTCTTTCATCCAGCAGATGGCAGAACATTCAGATTGCTCAAGGCGTGCAATTTGTTTAATTCCTGACAAGTGTCAACTGAGTGGGGTGGAGAGAGAAGATGGGACGGTACTAACTTATCACTGAGATCAATAAGCAGAACTGCCAGACCGAAGGAGGAAAATGCCTCATTTTGAGATGGCGATGAGAGTTATGGGAGGTATTTCCGCAGAGGGGTTTTATTCTCATGAAAACTGGGAAACTGGCTACTCTGGAAGTGTCTGTTAATGAATCACTTTGGTTCTGCTTAGCTGTGTAATGCAGCTTGCAACAGGTGTCTTTTCCTTGCTTTGTTCTCTGATGGACAGATACAAGCACAAATAGTATTTCAGCACAGAATACGTTTTTATCACCACTCCCTGGAATGTTTAGAGCAGGGCTCTCCACCCTTGGGTCCCCAGATGTTTCTGGCCTACAGCTCCCAGCATACTCAGCCAGCATGGCTAATGGCAAGGGATTCTGGGAGCTGTAGTCCAGCTACATCTGGGGACCCAAGGTTGGAGAGCCCTGCTTTAGAGTAATCAGACATGCACCACTATAGCAGGCTTTTTTTCAAAAGTAAAATTAAATTCCTTATTCATAATGTGGTGAAAGTTCAAAGAAAAAAGTGACCTTGATGTTTGTGTTTGCCCAAATCTGTCCTATAAATGAATGCAGGGGAAGTGGGCTGTCGCTCAGTTATGGAGCACATGCTTTGCATGCAGACAGTCCCAGGTTCCATCCCAAAGATCTCCAGAGAGGACTGGGAAAGGCTCTTGTCTGAAATGCTGGAGAGCTGCTGCCCCTCTGTGTTAACAATAGTGAACTATATGGAACAATGTTGTCATTGGGTATAGGGCAGCTTCTGTTGTCTTTAACATATGCCAAGGGAGATGATGCATCAAATTCTGCTTTAGTTGGCAAATGCAGGAAAGGGTTAATTTTATGCTAAATGAGGCGTAGAACTCTGATGTCCAGCCAGGGTGAATGCTGTAACCTAGGGCACATGGTTAGACAGAAAAAAGTTCTACAACTGGAAGTTGTAGGACTTTTTTCTATCTAACTATGCATAGGATTGCGCCCTCAATATGTCTGAGGCCTGAACATTTTCCTGTGTCAGTTGCTTTTGAAAGTCTACACACTTTTAGAACGTGGTGGCTCTTTCCTTATCACATATCAAGGGAAGAGGGGCAACGTTTCCAGCTGCAGAGAAATTGAGGACTAGCATGCCTAGCATGCGAAGCAGCATTGCCAAAATGATAGTGTAGCAGAGTGGTAACTGTGTGTCTGTGTGTGCGCAGGCTACTATGAGTGAAGGTAATGGAACCAGGATAGTATATGCGTCAGACATTATTATTATTTACAGTGTTTGTATACCGCTCCACATCAAGCATATTCTGGAGCGGTGAACAATAAAAAGACAAAAACAGATAAAAGAAACAAAAGCAATATGTTGAAAACAAACTAAAATTACATTGGTGGTTGAAGAGCAGAGAATCAGCCAATCGTGCTAGATCCATGTGCTTTTCAGGTGCTGATTTGCTGAAAACATGCAAAATACAGCGATTTATGCCATTTGTGTAAAGTTACGCAAATTGCGCCATTTGTGCAAATTTCCTTAGTGTTTAAAAAAATGTGCAAACTGCAGCCCGTCATAGGGACGGAAGCCCTCGAGCTGGCTCGACTTGCTTCATAGTGAGTTGATACCAGCACAGGACTTGCGACCCGGAATCTGGGGGGCCTATCAGATTCCTCACACATCCCTAGCTGGGAGCGATTTCCACCATTTCCCACTCCCCTACCACTGCCCGTGTTGGTTAGTGGAAGAAGGTGACGAGCCTGATTTCACACAGTTCCCCGTTAAGAGGATGTCCTGTGAATCAGGCAGCTCTGAGAAAAACTGAACTGCCACTGTGAGTGAGACAAGTGATCCTCTAGCATAGAACTCCTGTGCGCAACACAGACCTGCGCCCGCAGCCAGCAACTGGGGCACTTTTCCAGGGAGGGAGGTAAACTGGTAACGTACCATCTTCTAGCCAGCTTTTCCCCCTCCCTGGCTGTTCCTTGCTGGACTGGGGCCCTGCTTCCTCTGAAGGCTGCAAGCAACGTGGAAGGAGCTGCCCCCGGGGACTGATTGCAGACCTGTGCCACCTGTCCTCCCTTGGGGAGGTCTTCATCTGCTTGCCCGAGGAGTGGGGTGGCGATGTCACCGAAGGGGATGATGCCAAAGGGGGCCACCCCTTTGGAGGAGCCACTTCGGGGGAGCCACAAGGGCAAGGGCCACCTCCCTAATATCATCTATTTAGTTTCCTTGGGGGGGATTCCCTAAGGATGTGCCGTAGAGGGCAGACGTGGGGGAATCTGTGGGGGCTCCAGTCGGTATAGTGACAGCTAGAGGGAGATACGGTGTTGGGGGGAGGGCTAGCCAGGTAAGGGGAACGCGGCCCAGGCAGTTAATGGCTGTGCCATGTTCTGACCCTCCTCGCACCCGTAGGTTTGCTGGTTGCCCTATCAGCCTACCCTTGGGTCTCCGGATGCTGCTTTTAAATGCCAGATCGGTCCAAAATAAAACCTCCCTCATCCATGATCTAATAGTGGATGAGGCGGCCGATCTGGCATGCATTACCAAGACCTGGGTGGGTGAACGGAGGGAGTTAGTCTCTCCCAGTTATGCCCACTGGGGTACTTGGTGCAGCATCAGGGTAGACCTGAGGGCTGGGGAAGGCGGGTTGCTGTGGTCTAAAGGAATTCTATCTCTCTCTTCAGGCTCCCCGTCTGTCTGGCTACTGGTCTGGAGTGTTTGCACCTTGTGTTGGGCCAGTGGGACACATTGGAGATTCTGTTGGTGTACAGCCCATCCCACAGCTCAACAGACTCCCTATGTGAGCTGACGGAGGTGGTCTCGGTTGTGATGTTGAGGTCCCCCAGGCTCTTGGTCTTGGGAGACATTAACATCCATGCCGAGGGCACCCTATCTGGGGTGGCTCAGGATTTCATGGACTCCATGACGATCATGTGACTGTCCCTACATGTCATTGGCCCAACGCATGTAGCAGGGCACACTCTGGATCTATTTTTTTCAGCCAGGCGTGGGGCTAGTGATCTGAAGATGGGGGACATTGAAGCAGTTCCTTTGTCTTGGTCAGATCACTGCCTGCTGAGATTTAGACTAACAGCAACTTTCCCCCTCTGCAAGGGTGGGGGACCTATTAAGATGGTCTGCCCCCAGAGGCTAATGGATCCGGATGGCTTCCAGAGGGCTCTTGGGGGGTTTCCGGCTGATATGGCTGGCGGTCCTGTTGAATCTCTCAAGATGCGCTGCTCCAGCGCGTGTTCAAAGACAACAAGAAGACTCAGATGTTCATCAGCAAAATCCTTTACTGTGGCTTTCAAGTATAACAGAACTATTTACAGAGCAGTTGCATAGAGCCCCATGCAACTGGCACAGTCTTCCATACAGCAAGGCAGAGAGCTGAGAGCTAAAAGCTGAACAGTGACCAACAGAAGAATAACACAGCTTACAGATAAACTGCTCACTGCCTGGAGCTTCTGACCTTGAGCTAATTACTTTAGCCTTGCACACACACAGGTGCACACAGCCAGGCTGACTTCTTGATTCTTTCTGTCCCAAGGACAACTTAACACTTTCAGTACTTGACAGAATCCCTGGTCGATCTCTGGAATACAGAGATGACCAGGACGGTAGACACGATCGCTCCCAAGTGCCCTCTCTGTAGTAGAGCTCGTACGGTCCGTGGTACACCCCGGAGCTGAGAGCAATGAAACAAAACGGGAGATGGCTTGAGTCAGGGATGGGGACTCAGACTCTAGGACTCGACTCGTGAGTCGGACTGAGTCCCCCCTCTGACTCGAGTCCCAATATTTTTAATGGGACTCGAGACTCGACTCGGGACTCGAGACCAAGGACTCTTCAACATCCCTGGGCTGTGCCAGAAGGAGTGGAGAGGAGCGTGATTGCCGGCAAAGAGCGCATGGAAGCGAGGTGTGCCGCTGCTCAGCCACTATGGATGGCTACCAGGAGTGCAGCCCCAACAGTGTGTCAAGATTTATTTTGATTGATGTGTTGCGTACTTGGGAGAGGCAGAAGAAAGACCTGAGATTACTCTGTGTGGCTGCTCTGAGTGTGTTTCTGGTTCCAGCAAGTTCATCATCAGTGGAGCGGGTGTTCAGTGAAGGTGGAATTGTGATGAGATCTCACCGTTCCAGAATGGGGGCCAAACATTTAGAAAAAATCATGTTCCTCAAATGCAACATGGATAAGTTTTAGGAAGTACAGCAAGTTTATTTTTTAAAATCATTTTTCTAAAATGCAACCTTTCAGACATTTTGGGTTTGGCTGCCTCAGCCTGCCTGTTTTGGGGTTCCCTGCCTCCTCTGCCTGCCTGGTTATTTTGGGTTTTTCTGCCTGGTCTGTTCTTGCCAAAATCAGTTGCAGAGTTTTGAAATAAATAGGCACACTTGTGCCTAGCATTTATTTAAGCCACACATCGAAGTAGCCTTATTTTGTTGGGGAAAAACCCCATTGATTTTAATAGGGACTCGTGGAGTCATCTTTGGGAGTGACTCGTGACTCGTGAGTCACCATTTTGGACCAAGGACTCGGACTCGAGACTCGGGTCCAAAGACTCGTGACTCGACTCGTGACTCGAGACCAAGGACTCTTCAACATCCCTGGCTTGAGTGCAGATGGAGAAAAACTCCTAGTGGATGCACTCGAGCCCTGGTTTGTGCCTACAATTGGGTATATTTAGAGGCAGTGAGGGCAGCAAAGAAACCTCACTGCCTCTATTCAATCTGTTTGCTGCCCAGCGGAGCTTTTTAGGGTTGTCCGGGGCCTGTTATATGCTGGCCCCAAGGACATTCTGGACCCCTCTGAGGCCCGCTGTAATATTTTTTCTAGGCACTTCCAGGAAAAAATCTCTTGCATCCACTGGGACTTAGACTCCAATGTTATGGCAGTTGAATCAGGTAAGGTTCCTAGAGCACAATCTGGTCAAATTTTCTTGGATGAGTTTCAGTTGGTACAACTTGAGGATGTTGACAAGGTGCTTGGACAGGTTCGTGCAACCACGACTGTACTGGATCCTTGCCCCTCTAGGCTCTTAAAAACCAGCAGGGAGGGAACAGCCAGCTGGGCCAGGGAGGTGATCAATGCCTCTTTGCGAGAGGGAGTGGTCCCGGGCCGCTTGAAAGAAGTGGTGGTGAGGCCACTCCTGAAGAAACCCTCCCTGGACCCGGAAGATTTTAATAACTTTAGGCTGGTGGTGAATGTTCTTTTCCTGGGCAAGGTCCTTGAGCGGGTGGTGGCTAACCAGCTCCAGGCACTCTTGGATGAGACTGATTATCTGGATCCATTTCAGTCGGGGTTCAGGCCTGGTTTTGGCATGGAAACAGCTTTCGTCGCCCTGTATGATGACCTATGTCAGGAGAGAGACGGGGAGTGTGACCCTGTTGATACTCCTGTATCTCTCAGTGGCTTTCGATACCATCGACCATGGTTTCCTTCTGGGGTGGCTGTCTGAGTTGGGAGTGGGGGGTACTGCATTGCAGTGGTTCTGCTCCTACTTGGATGGTTGGCTCCAGAAGGTGGTGCTTGGGGAATACTGCTCGGCCCCGTGGACTCTCCAGTATGGAGTTCCACAGGGGTTGGTCTTATCCCCCATGCTATTCAACCTATACGTGAAACGGTTGAGTGGGGTCATCTGGAGTTTTGGAGTGCGTTGCCATCAGTATGCTGATGACATGCAGCTCTATTTCTCCTTTTCGTCTTCAGCAGGTGAGGCTGTGGATGTGCTGAAATGGTGCCTGGCTGCGAGAATGGACTGGATGAGGGCTAACAAACTGAGGCTCAATCCAGACAAGACTGAGGTGCTGTTAGTGAGTGGTTCCTCTGACCGGATGGATGGAGTTCAACCTGTTCTGGATGGGGTTGCACTCCTCTTGAAGGAGCAGGTCCGTAGCTTGGGGGTCCTCCTTGAGCCATCTTTGTCACTTGAGGCTCAAGTGGTCTCAGTGGCACAGAGTGCCTTCTACCAGCTTCGGCTGGTGGCCCAGCTACACCCCTATTTGGACAGGGATAGCCTGGTCTCAGTAGCCTGTTCTGGCCCGCTTGCACTGGCTGCCTGTATGCTTCTGAGCGTGATTCAAGGTGCTGGTCTTAACCTATAAAGCCCTACATGGCTTGGGACAACAATACATGATGGAATGCCTCTTCCAACCACAACCTACCCGGACACCACATTCAACATATAGGGCCTTCCTCCAACTGCCACCTCCGAGGGAGGCTCGGAGGGCGGCAACAAGGGGGAGGGCCTTTTCTGTGGTAGTCCCCCAACTCTAGAACAAGCTCCCCTCTGAGGCCTGCCTGGCGCCAACTCTACTATATTTCAGTGCCAGGTTAAGACTGCCCTCTGCATTGAGGCTTTTAACAACTAAATGGCATACGGTGGGGTGGTAAATTCTTTTAGAGGTTGTGTTTTATTAACTTGATTTTAGTTTTTGTGCCATTTTTAAAATGGGTTTTAAATTTTTATAATGTTTTTATTTATTTATTTTTATTGTTTATATTTAATTGTACTTTATTGATTGTTGAACACCGCCCAGAGAGTTTCAGCTATTGGGCAGTATAGAAAATGAATGAATAAATAAAATAAACTCCTGTCTGCCAACAGTGGCCAGACAGATATTTCAGGGAGGTCCATAACCATAGTAAGCATGCAGCTTAATCAGCCACAGAGATACAGTGTCTCAAAATGGAGGCTCCACTTTTGGCTATTACAGCCAATGCCCACTGATAGGCCTACACTCCAAGTATTCATCTAGTTTGTTTAAAGACCATCAAGCTAGTTGCCATCACAACAACAGTAAATTCCATAGGTTGACTGTGTGTTGAAGAAGAGGTGCTTCCTTTTTATCTTAAACTAGCTCCCTATGGATTTCAGTGCAGAACCCTAACATTTTTACATTGTGAGAGAGGCTCAGAAGCAATAAGGCAAATGAGAAGAATTCTTCCCCTGCACTGTTTTGTTGTTGTTGTATTTCTGTCTCATGATTTCTTGTCCTTCTCCCTTCAGAACTTTAAAAATGAGCAACAACAGGGTTTTGGTTGCCCCACCTGACTAGAAAACATAGTTATTGAAAGATGACTCATCACAGTTCACCAGGTGCCAGGAACAAGGCACAATCAAAGATGGTGTCCACACAGCCTATGCTAGTTGTGCATAAGCAAGAACAAGCAGTTAGTTGTGTACTTCATTTTCAGTGTATGTTTCCCGTATCAGACTCCATGCTGAAGAAGTTTGTCTACCTTGCATCCCTCCACATTTTGAGTGCATTAGGAGCATGTCTTTTATTGCCTTCTAGGCTGTTCGGAAATACTGCCCACATCACGTAGGACATTATCTGGGAATGGATGTTCATGATACACCTGATATATCCCGATCGATCCCCCTCCAGTCAGGCATGGTTATCACCATTGAGCCAGGTAAAACCACACATTATTATCAGTGTGAGAATAAAGTGTGTGTGTGTGTATTTGTGTGTATCTGTATATTTATGGATATACGTATGTGTGTGTGTATGTATGTATATATACATATACACACTTGCACAGATATACATACATGTGTGTCATGTGTTCACAGAATTGCTATGCAGTTGCCTTATATGGTGTTTTTCCTAAGTTGCCATCCTGTGGTTTTACGTTTTTCAAAGTGTGTTTCTAGCCCTTACAGCTACCGTGAAAAGCTAGAAAAACATGTAAGCCAGGGATGGGCAGCAGCCACAGGCCACATGTGGGCCCCACTGCCTGCCACCTTCTTTTAAAGCTAAATTTGCCCATTTTAAGCCATTGTCTCAGTTTGCTCCAAAAATTGAGCTGCAAACTTCTGATCCTTTTGCTGCTGCTAAAATTCATCAGCACGCAGCAGTGGGGTGCAGCCCCCAGGGATGTTGAAATTGGTCCCCAAAGCCAGCCACCCTGATGTAGGCAACTTAGTAAAAACTTTTGGCAGTAGCATGAGGCCCTACAGTGGCTAAAGGCAGGGGCCCTATAATACCATGTGCAATACCATATGCTGTTTGTAAATGCTCTGAGCACTTCACATGTATTATCTCTGTAATATTTAAAATAACCCTGTAAGGTAGTCCTGGTTAGTTCATTAAAATCTCCTAAGGAAGGAGATTCCACAGCTTTATTCTCTTGTTGAACTGACCATGATTCAGTCACTTAGCTACATTTTCTTTTGTGAGAAGGTAATACTTGATGTGCTTAATGAGACCCCACCCACCCCGAAAGGAAGCCTCTGCATTGGTGGGTCTCTGAATCATGGCCATGTGTTTAGGATCATTGTGTACGCCTAGTTCATTAGTTTGCCCCTTAACAATACATCATGTGGAAAGAAGCCTCTTAGTGACTGCAGTGACCACCAGTCTCCAAAGCAGCCACAGGTAATTGTGCCTTGGTCTTCTAACCCTTCCTTTATATGGACAAGGAGAGGCTTTCAGCTGCCATTTTTATTCAGCCTCATAACAGTGCAACACCTTGCTGGTTTCTGCTAGTGAGAACAAAGGAGTCACTTTGTTAGATCAAGTTCCACAGCAGCACTGCTGTGAGGGTGAGTGAGCAATGGCTGATCTCTCCTTGGTCAAAGTGTGGGTCTAGGAGAGGGCTCAAGGCATAGCTGCCTATCACTGTTTTGGACAAGCGCCAATACAGCCAGCCAGTGGAAGGCTTGTTTCCATGTGATGCCTTGTAAAGAGGCAAATGTATGAATCAAGACTGAGAGGTGGGCAATTCTTCCTACTACATCTGTTTCCTTGTGATTCAAATGTGTTGCACACATGTTTCAGTGGATGTGGTAAGTAATTGATCTCACTCTTCTTTCTTCCATCTTTTTGATTATTGGGAAATTATCATTGTATCCTCTCTTCATTTTCATTACTCATGACAGTGGTCCTCAAAGTGTGGTGAGCATCTGCAAAGAGACAGTGCCATCCACCTCCCACCTTGTTCAAACTACTGCAGTACAACTGGCTGTGTGTCCTTGTATTGTACCACGACTAGAATCGACAGGGCAAATCTATTTTTTACAAGTTACTTGCTTCCCTAGATTCCCTTCTCCAGTGTAGGTCCACATAGTCTCTCTCCCATTTCTTATGTTTTCCTCAGGGCTGACGATGAGTGAGGTTGTTTTTCTAGAGAGGATTAGACACTTTATTTCTTGACCTGTGAAGATAAATCCCACAGTTTTCCAGTTTTGAGTGTGTGTATCTGAAGGTGGGAGTTTGGGGCAGGATAAGGATTCTCTTGGTGTACCACCTGTCCCACTGCTCAGCAGTCTCCCTTCCTGAGCTAGCCAAGGTGGCTCAGGGTTGGTACTGGAGTCTCCACAGCTTGCTGTGCCGGGGGACTTCAACATACATGCTGAGGCTGCCTTGTCAGGAGTGGCTCAGGGCTTCATGGCCTTCATGGCAACCATAGGTCTGTTCCAGTTAATATCTGGCCCCACTCATTTGGCAGGGCACACATTAGATCTGATCTTCTGTGTAGGATTGGATGATGGTGATCTGGGGGTGGAGGAACTTTCTATACTTCCGTTGTCATGGACAGATCACTACCTGGTGGGGTTTAGACTTGCTCGAGCTCGGAGCCTCTGCAGGGGAGGCGGCCCAATTAAGATGGTCCGCCCCAGGAGACCCATAGATCCAGATGGTTTTCTGAAGCTTTTGAGGATTTTCCTGTCATGCTTTTGGCATGCGATTATGTCAAAACCCTGGTTGATCTCTGGAATGGAGAAATGGCCCAGGCAATTGGCACAATCGCTCCAGAGTGTCCTCTTCCACAGAGTGGAGCCCAACAAGCCCCTGGATCTTCCAGGGCCCTGCGGGTGATGAAACAGGTGGGATGTCGACAGAAAACTCAGAACAAGTCGGATTGAACACAGGCTATAGCTCATTTTAAGGCTGCTCGGTGGCAATGAGGGCAGTGAAGAAATCGCACTTCTCTGCCACCATTGTGTCTGCACAGAGTTGCCCAGTGGAGCTTTTTTGGGTGGTTGGAGGCCCATTATACTCTGGCCCTCAAGAAGAGAGGGTGGACCACTCAGTAGCCCGGTATGACCAATTTGCACGACACTTAGCAGAAAGAATTGATCGTATCCATGCTAACTTGGATGCCATAGTTGATACAGATCCAGGGAATGTAAGGGTCAGACCTCCCTCCGCCTCCATCTTGTCCAGCCCACCACCTCTGCAAGCGCTTCAAAAATCAACACTCTCTTTTATCCCCCGCTGCCAGCAACCCCGTCAGGGTAACTTATTCAGACCACTCCTTTTAAGTTTTAAAAGCAAACAAGTTTATTTAATTACAATTAAGTATAGGGAAATAGATAATGTTAATAGATTCTAAACGTTGAAAACCCTCTCCCCCCCCGCTCGCCACTCAGACTTCTCAACCCTCTCTCCCCCTCTCTTCCCCTGACTCCAATCTGGCTTCAGGCCTGGTTATGGGACAGGGACTCCTTCAGTCACCTTGGTGAACTGGAGAGTGTGTCCCTGTTTGCTCTGCTGGACCTTTCAGTGGCTTTCAATATCATCAACCACGGTATCCTTCTGAGGCATCTGTCTGAGGTGGGACTGGGAGGCACTGTCTATATGGTGGCTCCAGTCCTTCTTGGAGGGGTGATCTCAGAAGGTGGTGCTGGGGGATTCCTGTTCGACACTGTGGCCATTGGCCTGTGGTGTCCCTCAGGGTTCCACCTTATCCCCCATGCTATTTAACATATACATGAAACTGTTGGGAGAGATTGTCTGGCGGTTTGGTGCCACCAGTATGCTGATAACACCCAACTCTATCCGTCTAAATCCAAGGAAGCTGTTTTGGTTCTAAATTAGTGCCTGGTGTCCGTAATGGACTGGATGAGGGCAAACAAATTGAAGCTTAATCTAGACAAGACAGAGGTGCTTTGGGTCAGTCAAAATGCAGATCAGGAAATAGGGATTCAACCTGTGCTGGATGGGGTTACACTCCCCCTAGAGCAGGGCTCTCCAACCTATGAAACCTTGGGTCCCCAGATGTTGCTGGACTACAGCTCCCAGAATCCCTTGCCATTAGCCATGCTGGCTGGGGCATGCTGGGAGTTGTAGGCCAGCAACATCTGGGGACCCAAGGTTGGAGAGCCCTGCCCTAGAGATTCAGGTTTGCAGTCTGTGTGTACATCTCGATTCAGCCTGAAACCTGGATATCCAGGTCTCAGCGGTGTTTGCAAGCTGAGGCTAGTGCGCCAACTATGCCCATTCCTAGAGATGTCTGATCTGGCCACAGTCACACATGCCGTAGTTAAATCCCGTTTGGACTACTGTAATGTGCTCTGTGTGGGGTTGCCTTCGAAAACTGTTCAGAAACTTCAGCTGGTCCAGAATGCTGTAACCAGACTATTGGCTGGAGCTGGTTATAGAGAGCACATGCCTCCCTTATTACAACTGTTTCATTGACTACTGGTCTGTTTCTGGGCAGAATTCAAAGTGCTGGTTGTGACCTATAAAGCTCTATACAGCTTGGGACCAGGCTACCTGGAAGACCACCTTTTCCCATAGGAGCCTGCCCAGTTCTTAAGATCTTCTGGAGAGGCCCTTCTTTTGAGACCTTTAGAAGCACGTTGGTGGCGACCTGAGAGAGGGCCTTTTCAGTGGCTGCTCCCTGGCTGTGGAATTCCCTGCTGAGGGAGGGCTAGGTTCATTTCCTCTCCACTGGCCTTCTGCCAGCAGGCAAAGACCGCTTTATTCAAGCGGGCCCGTGGTGTGTAAGCAGCTCTATTGGGTTGGATGCTTTTTACTCTGCTATTTTGTTTTTAATTGTTTTAAACTGTGTTTTAATGTATTTGTCTTATTATTGTTTTTATCAAGTTTTATTACTGATCGTAAGCCACCTTGAGTGCCATTTCTGGTAGAAAGGCGGGGTACAAATCAAATCAATAGATCTTTTCTATGTCTTACCTTATAAATCATGTAGTGAGATACTACAAATTTGCCACATAATTTGTAATGCAGACTCTTTCGTTTTTGTTCGCCATCTTTATTTCCAGGCATCTACATCCCCGAGGATGATGTAAGCGCCCCTGAAAGATTCCGTGGTGTTGGTGTACGCATAGAAGACGATGTTGTTGTGACAGAGAACACACCATTAATCCTGTCTACAGACTGCCCAAAGGAGATCTATGATATTGAGCAGGTCTGTGGCTGCAGCCTTTGACTGCTCTTCACAGCCTTCTGTACCTTGCTCAGGCTAGGGATGTGTGAGGATCTTGATAGGGGGTGGAAGTGGGGCAAACTCGCTCCGCTCGACCCCCCCTGAGCCCCGCGGTGCTTACCTTTTCCCCGGCTCAGCACATCTCCCCGGAGAGGAGCCGGGGAGAGGTACTTCCAGGTCCCCGGTGCTGCGTTTTTCTATGGTATTTACATGAAAAACACAGTGCTGGGGTCCCGTTGTGTCAGTTCCTGGTACAGCGCCGAGACCCGTCGTGTCACTTCTGGTTCCCTGGAAAGTCCGCCAGGAGCCTCGCTGTCTCCGCAAGAGGAATCGAGCAACGGGGGCTTGCTGAGCATCCAGCGAGCACTAAAACAGGTACGCGTACAGCGGCGTACATCACTAGCTCAGGCATAGATCAGGAAATAAGCTCTTTCAGACATAGTAAAGTCCTTTATAGTCTTTATAACAGATTTCTATGATTGCTAAAATGGGTAGAATTGCTGTTGGGAAAAACATTACTTGCAAGGTATTGTGTGTAAACATTTTGGACAGCAAGAAATGGCACTCAAGGTGGCTTACGATCAGTAATAAAACTTGATAAAAACAATAATAAGACAAATACATTAAAACATTTAAATGGGGGAAATGTACTTATTTGACATGTATTCTAGTTTGATGCTGATGCTAAAGCAATCAGATGCAGAACCTGGATTTCACACCCCACTATCTGGACTATTTTTGCCCTTGTGTACATATTGTAATTTTATTTGCTATTTACACCAATGTATTTAATTGTAGCCCAGTTATTAATTACAGTTTCTGGAGCAGGCCTGAATTTCAACTGTCAAGCAAATCACCTTTTATTTTAATTTCAAGACCAGAAAAGAATTTTCTCTTTCATTTTCTCTCCCTTGCAAAAGGTGATCCCCCCCCCACAGTGTTCCAGCTGATGAATGGAGGTTACAGAGGGCCAAGAGATGAAAACATTAGAGAAGTTGCTTCCTTTTCAAACCCAAAAGAAGGGCTTTAGTATTAGGAAATACACCAATGTCAAAGTGAGTCTGTACTATGTCTGTGAAAGCAACTAACAGCCTGATCCTATGCAGAATTAGGCATGCCAAAGCCCATTGAACATAGTTGACTTAAAACACACCTAATTCTGTATAGGATTGAACATTTAGATCAGTCAGTAATAGGCAGACAAATGTCAGTTTTAAGTCTGACTAGGTTCAGGATGCTTGCCACTGCATTTGGGTTACTTTTTCTTCTCACCCTTTCAGCCTTCCAGCATTTCCTTGACTCTTTGAAGAGGACTGGAATAAGGACATTTTAGGGCTACCTTTAACTTTACATTTTGTATTTGGGTAGATACCAAAGAACAAAATACATGCGCCTTGCATCCAATGGCTTGGATCCTAGCTTTCCTTCTGTAAAAAGAACATAGTTCACATTCACAGAGCAGGACTTTCTAGCTAACCCCTTCCCTTGCATCCCCCTGTGTCCTCTGAAAATCTTACACTGGTGGTTGTGGAACTCTTGTGAATGGTGCAGGATATGGACTGGGTTTGCACAACATGACAATCCATTGTGGGTAACTAGCCACGGTGGGTTGTCATGTCGTGCAAATCCAAACTGCTTTCCACAGGGTGGCTTGGTTTTGGGCAACAAGCCACCCTGACAATCCATGGCTTGTACTAGGTGTTGTTGGACCCACAATGAGTTGTCGTGTCATCCGAACTCCAGAGACCGAACCTATTGCGGGTCCAGGGAAGCATTGAACCAGCCACTCAGAAGAGCAGCAAAAACCCCTTGCTGCTCTTGCTGAGCTCGCATGTGCCACCACCAGTGACAGCCACTCCGATGCCCAAGTGGGACTTTGGAGCAACCGTCACTGGCTTGCTCTCCCTGCTCTGATTGCAATCCCTTTTTGGCCACTGGCACTGCTCCCCCCCCTTTCTTTTCCTGGAGCCTTTTCACGATGTCTCCCAGTGACAGCCCCTCCAAAATGCCCAAAAGGCATATTGGAGTGGCTGTCACTGATTCGCCACCTTTTTTACAAAGATAAAATCTACACACACACCCTTTTCCATGAACACACACTTTTGACAGCTTTTTTTTACACATGAAAACATGTAAAGAATGAAATCTGATGGACATGAAATCTGTCTAAACAACCCTGCTCAAACAAAAACCCTTTCTTTGTAAGGCTGTCAAAAGAAAGTGCTCACAAAAAGGTGGGGTGTGTAAATCTTAACTTTCCGGCATACCTAGAGGGTTGGGGAAGTGTGGAAAAGGTGGAGGGCACTACGGACTGTCGGGGCAATACTACAAAACTAGAGGATCACACTGCTAAGGAAGAGAGGTAGTTTGCTTCACAAGCAAAGATGCCCTCACAGCTTTGCTTTTTTCTTGACAGCTCGCTACTTGACAGCTGTCAAATGAAAAGCAAAGTAACAAATTAACCTATTTGCAGCCTTGCTTTGTCAATGTCCATGGATGTTTGATAGACACTTAGCAGGATATTGACCAGGCAAGACTTCACATTTAGGCTAGTCGGAGGTGTGCATTATTGCACCTCCAGAAGACCAAAAAAGTCCATTTATTTATTTTTTAAATATGAAAATATTTGTGCACATTTCTGGCGAACTGGTGATAGCTGTTCCAATGTGCCACTTGGGCATTTTGGAGAGGCTGTCATTGGGGGACATCACGAAAAGAAAAAAAGGGGAAAAGCAGCAACTGAAAAGGGGTTGCAATCAGAGCAGGGAGAGGAGACAAGACTGGTTCAGCTGCCAAGTTCCCTGAATACTGGCGGGCAGGCCGAGCGGGGACAGCCCAGGGTGTGCCCAGGGGGAAGGTGGTGAGCCAGCCCACACTGTGCTCGATCGCCTGTTGGACATACTGTGGGTTGCTCCATAAACAACCCACACTGTGTAGCTTATTCATAGGGTAGGTTGTCGTGTTGTGCGAAATCACCCATGATGTGGGGACTGCAGGTTGAGGGAGGAGTTGGGAGAAATCCCCCCCTTACGTGAATGGAAGAACAACTTTAGCATCCAAGCCTTTAAAGATAGTGTAGATTAAATTGTCATTAACTTTGGCCAAATTAATAATGGAGATCAGACAAGGATCAAGCCTCCACTTCCTCCCCCCCCCCTTCAATTTATATGGGAATTAATCATTCTGAAATGCTGAGAAGCATCAATATTTTGTATTAGGGTTTTCTGACCTAGTTCCAAAATGTAAACTGAGATGTGACCCTTAGCAAATGTGTTTTTCTTATTGACACCTGACTGTAACAGCAAATATATCAGAGGATTGAAACAATTTTTTTTAAAAATAAACAAACAAGGGAATCTACTACTGTTCTGCAAGTAGAAACTGAAGAATAAAAACAGGAACTACCATAAATGAAATTAAAGCTTGGTATTATTTTAGTTAGATGAAGATAACTATTTTATTATGCCTTTTTTGTAAAGGATGAAATGTCACAGAACTATCCAGCAGCCAGACTTACGGTATTCTGTGAATCACTTCTCGGATCTCTGAATGGGAGATACTATATTTGTACAAAATAATACTATATATATTTATATATAATAAATATATTTTATTCTGCTTAGAGCCAAAAGGAATCCTTTATCAGTAAAGGTGTCATTTTACAAAATTAGCTTTAAAACTCAGAGTGTAGGATTTCCAATCAGGAGGTGTTTGCCCATCAGCACCTATTTCCTTGCAAAAACATCCTTGAAGTGAGGAGTGTAGCTTTCCACCAGTAGCAGCCACTGAAGGTATACATTCCTTTAAATATTTTCCAGTATTTGATGAGTATGTACAAATATGTATTATTTAAAAAGGACAACAGCAGCTACATTTAGTATTAAGTATTGTAAAAAGAAAGATCTTAAGCGTTACAATTTTGAGCTGTTCCTCCATGAGGCTGCAGCACAGGTGTACCCAAGGGTAGTGCCTTGAGGTTTTATGTATATCTATACCAGCCTGATGCCAGGCTGCTGCTTTTTTAGCGGCTCATATTCCTCCTGCCATGATATGTTTTGCACAATTGCTGGTGGCCAGCCACCATTGTAAATATTCAAGATGCGGTGGGCGGGCGCCACAGCTTATGACATGCAAACCCAGGTAGGGTGGTTTGTTGCTGTGTTGCACCCTACTGTACTGCAGCCCACCTGGTGATACATATACATTTCATTTATTACTGGCCTTTAGTAATGGTGGGGCAGGAGCAGATGGGAAAAGGAGAATTTCACCTTCCTCTTAGAACTAGCTCCACTGGAAGCATGTACAAGAGATTGTGATGAGCTTACTTGGCTGTATCTCTTTTTGGCATAAGCCAGGTGGAGGTGTGTGTCCACAGAGCATCTGTACTTTGGGGGGAAATCTGCCTTTATAGAAAGGCATACATCTCCAGGATAAAGACATAGGCAAATTCTGAAGATTTTACCTAGCAGGGATAAAATCATTTCTGTTGGGAAGGGGAGCGATATCTGAGGACTGTTTTTCCTCTTTTGTTCTCTTTGCCCAAAATACTACATTACTTTTTGTTTTGTTGCAAGACCTAATATACAGTAGTTTTGTATATTGCTTGCTAATACTGGCCAGATTAATTTTATTCTGTGGACTGCAGGTTGTTGTTGTTTTACAAAGCCTTGGTCAAGAGCTTGAAGAGGTATTTTCTCATTGAAGAAGTATGTCCAGAAAAGAAGGAGCGATCATATGAGCTGCTTAGCCATCCTATTGGACATTTTCAGTGCTAAGCTCTCAGTCTGTCACTTTCATTGTTTTAAAAGTAGTAAAGGACAAAATTCTGTATCGACTCTACTGGTATTTTATTTTGTATGTAATATTTGTGAAATGTATACATCTTCCATGTGGCGAAAACACTTTTACTTTTGCTCTATCTCCTATTTAAGTCCTTAAAATATGAGCTGCCAATAAACACATCGCTGTAATATCATGCGTGACTCATCTGTTTCTTTTGAAACGTGAAGTGGAAGCCACCAAGGCTCCATTTATGAACTCCTTTACATGCATATAGACTTATCTACAATCTGGTATATATTAGTATTGAGCCAACAGTCAATCCTATGCATATTTACTCAGAAATGAATCCCATTGTGTTGAGTGGGGCTTACTCCCAAGTAGGTATGCATACAGGCCTGTGGCTTACGCTGGCTCAGCTTGTCTGAGCATGGAAAGCTAAGCAGGGTCAGGCCTGGTTATTACTTGGATGGGAGACCCCTCATCTAGTTTCCTGCATTGTGCAGGGGGTTGGACTCAATAGCCTTGTAGGCTCCTTCCAACTCTATGATCTATGAAATCTATATACTTGATTGCAGCCTGAGACATGTGTAGTATATCTGGCCTTTTGTACCTCCTGCTCTGTTCCTCCTCACTCCCCTTCATTTGCTCTCCTCCCATGCTTTGAATATTAGCTAATTTGCTCCAGCAACAGGTATCCAGAAAAGCTAGAAATTTGCACATACTGATCTGGAAAAGGGTTTTAGGGTGGGCTCGTTTGTTTTTTCTCCATTTTCCAAATCCCTGACTATTTTAGGGATTTATTTTAAAATATTTGCACCCCATCTTTTAGGCCAAAGTCTTACAAGGAAGGCCACTGCTGAATGTCTAGATGCAGTAATGTGTGATTTTACACCAGTAGCTGTGCATGTGTATCCTATGTATTTTTACTCAGAGGTCCCACTCTGTTTAATAAGGCTTACTCATAGGTACATGTGTATAGGATTGCAGCCTAAACTGTGTATACTTTTACAAACTGTGTTTAATATATGAAAAGCAGCTACTTAAAAGGAAAGGGTGAGCATATGGCAGATTCAAAAGCAACAGTAGGAAGAATTTGTTAGTACACTTTGTAATTCAAAATTGCTATCTCAAGGGCTTATGGCAGTTAGTAAAAAAAACATTTAAAAGCAATGGGTTCCTATGACTAAACAGCTCAGTGTAATAAAAAGAAATTGGAAAAAGGGAAGACAATTTTAAAAACTTGTAAAGGTTTTCTAAATTTCCATTTAATAAAATACAGGTCAATCTGGTTTCTTGCATTTGAAAGAGGGTCTCCGGTCTCCCACAGGAATCTTAATAGGCAGGAGTCATGCTGTGTATGCACACTCTCTTGGAAGGGCTGCTGGTGCAGGATAGATGAGGTCATCCATGCAAGCTAATCCTATGCATGTTTACTCAGAAAGAAGTTCCATTGAGTTCAATGGGAGTTTAATTTTAAGTTAAAGCATGCATAGGATTCTCGTCCTTCGTTCATTAACAAGCAACTGTAATGGTGGCGTTTTGTTCGAGCTCCCTTTCTCCCCTTTTGCTTCGTTGGTCGCTATGAGGGGGCCAGGTCAATTCTATCTATTGTGGTAGCAGATATCAGAAAATAGCGACAATAAGCGAGTTAAGGCGTACTGGTGCAACTTGTTGGAAGTTCACTGGAATTTCGTGGATACACAGGGCAAAAGCACCCCCTGCCCCGACAACCAAGCCCACTTACGGACAGGCGGTCAATATATCACGTTTTTGCCTATACAGTATCCTGAGATCGTGAAGAATGATCGTTCAGACGCAAGCCCTATAGGGAGCAAGCCTCGCTGCATTCAGCGGGACCACCTTACGAGTAAACACGCCTAGCATGGGGGTTGTGCACGGTTCACGTCTTTTAAGCCTTTGCCTAATTCGAAGCACCATTCAACTCAACGGGACTTTCCTTCGAGTAAACACGGTTATGCTGGCCTGGGCCGTAAAGGCAGTTAGTCCCAGGATCCATCACAGCCCAGCGCTGCAGATTTCGTACGGAGGGCGGATTTACACTGCACCTTTGCTAAAGACAAAGCCAGCCGGGGATTTGGGGAGGGGGGCGGCGCTGTGTACAATGCCTAACACGGATAATGGATGCTCGAGAGCTGAGCGACGCCACTGGTTTAGTAAGAGTTAGTCATCCTAATTAAGGCTGTATGCGCCGGTGCAGCGGGCGGAGGTATGGGCAATAATGGGAAAGAAGGGGGAGTAATTACGGAGCGGGGGGGGCGTTCCTAGAAGCCCCCACCCCAAGGGCCTGGTGTTAACTAATGTCGTGATTTTGCCAAAGGAATTGGCAGCGGCCTCTCAAGTCCGGGCCAACCCTGGCGCCGGAGTCACAGGTTTTAGGCGTCCAGAGTGGCAATATTTGATGTTTCTCGCTCCTGAGGCACTGACACTGAGTAATTCGTGCGTTTCCCTTTAAATAAACCTTCGCTGGGTCCTTGCCCTCCTCCCTCCCGTCCCCCCACCACACCACACCACACCCCAGCTTGGGTTGGGCAACTCCGCGATGAGCGAAGGCGAAGACGACGCAAGGCCCCGCATAAGGGACTCCGCCCTGACTAGCGCCTTTAAGAATGAACTGCACGTGATCAGGCCCCTCCTCCTTCCACCCCCCTTCTCGCACACACCTGTTTGTAGCGAGGGGAGGGAGGCAGCCACCGAGGACAGGGTAAAAAAAAATCGGGCGCGCGCGCACACACACACGCGCTAGAGCGGAAGTATCGCGAGCCTTCGCTCTCACTCATGCGCATGCGTATTGAGGGTCTGCCGGGGTTTGCTAATTCAAAATGGCTGCTGCTATGGATATAGACACTCCGAGTGGAACCAATAGTGGTGCTGGTAAGAAGCGCTTTGAAGTGAAGAAGGTGAGATGAGTTGGATCTAGAAAGATCTTTGTGTGTGTGAAATCTTTTCGGGGACCGAACTCCCGTTCCCTTCTTCCGTATAAGGGACGGCGGCGGTGGTGCTGGTGATTGAGTGGGCTTTGTGCGTAGATTGCCCTGGGCCAGTGGCGGAGGGCGGGAGGATGACTTACGTGAGAGCGAGCGAAGCCAATAAATGGGAGGCTTGTTGCCTGATGACAGTAATGTGGGGAAGACGGCGGATGCGGGAATGACGGGGGTTTAGCTTGTTTCTGTGACTTCTCTGTTTTTTTAAAATAAGTATTATATTTTAGAAATACAAGGTCACGATGATATAAAAACGAAATTTACCAACGGTGTCCAATACACGAAGCCTGCTTTACATTAATTGGATTTGGACCAATTGATTATAGATCATATTTGAGTGGCAGTTTCGGTTTTCGACCCTTGTTTTCCTTTGATTTGAGCTACTTGTAGCGCAGTGCTCAACGATGGAGTGTGGGGATCTGTCGCGTTATACTGCTTCGTTTGAGGCTATGAAAGTCATGGGGACATGATGCAAGTATCAAGAAGTTGGTTCTTCTGTCTCAGTTCTAGTTTATACCAGTGAATAGCTTGAGCTCCTAATCCTTTTTGAACTAGTGAATGTACCAAAAATAGTAAATATGACAGTAATGGCTTACAAAATGAAATAAAGCAAATTAAACATGTCATTATGAAATATGTTCATCACTTTACTTGATTTTGAAAGTGTCAGTTGTGCATGAGAAACTAATTTGTGCTGTTGGGAAGTAACTGCCACTGTGGCCAGTTGACTTGGTAGGAGCAGACCTGCTTATAGATTTCAAAAAAACTAATGAGGTCAGACAGTAAAAGTTGTGTAAAAGTGAAGCAAAATAACAAGACTTGAAATCAAGGGAGTTGTGGTGTATATGGCCCTGTCTCCAGGGAACAATTGTTCTTCTCAGCTTTCATAGTAAAGGACAGTGGAATGCTTAGAAAGGGGTCCAACACTAACAAAAGACTGAAAGGCAGGCAACTCAACAATAGTAATATTTTATCTTAAAGCATATTTTCTCTTTCCATGATGTTTGAACTCATGGAGAACCTGCTTCTACCTCAGTTGTAGGGATCACTACGCAAAAAGTCAAGCTGTTTTCATTCATGGTAATACTGTGGATACAGCTGGAGGAACAAGATATGCATTGACTTAGAATATATTTTGTCAGTCTTTTACATATATGCATCATAGCCCAGGTTCAAAAATAATTACATGGTCAATACTGGACACCCACAGGCTCTTGAGAGTGATTGCCTACCTTGTACTTTGTTTTACATGCACACAATGAAAATGACAGGTTGTAATCTAGGCCATGATACTTATGTATGAAAAACACACAAAAAAAGAAGAAGCACTGATTAGTGTTTGAGAACAACCAATGAAATGATTAGACTTTCTCTTTACAGATCAGCTGTTTTAAATGATCTTTAGAAGTCTGTGTGTAGAAAGCACAGGGTTGAATGATGACCGGAAACTCCTCTCACAACTCTTAAGCAACCTGCCTTTTGTGATTTTACAGTATACTGGTATTAGTGCTGTGGGGTAATCCTATAATTGCATCAGGAGACCAGAGATGACTGGGAGGAATGGAGAAAATGAATTCTTGTATAAACTTTTGGTATGCACTTAAATGTCTTTTCTTCTTTTAGTGGAATGCAGTTGCACTCTGGGCTTGGGACATTGTGGTTGACAACTGTGCCATTTGCAGAAACCATATTATGGATCTCTGTAAGTACCCATGAAGTATATGTGCTGTATGGATATGCAGAGGCTGGCAGCAAAGTGGAGCGAGGTGATGAAGAAAATAACTTTGTAGCTGTCTCAGCAACTCTTGATGAATTGTGATGTTAGGCTTAATAGAGATGGAATTAGGGCAGTAGTTAAGGCTACATCTGCAGTGTAAACTGGTTTTATTGGCTTCTCCTTGAGGAACCTAGGAATTGTAGTGTCATGGTCCTAGGAACTATATCAGACCTCTCACTGAACTGCAGTTCTTCGGGTGATGGTGACTACAGACCAATTTTTCAGCACTTTTAGAGTCACATACATGTGTTAGCTTGATGATTTGTTTAACTGTACAATCATTTTCTAGCTTCTGCATTTTTACAGGGTTACCAGTGTGGCATAGTGGTGAGAGTGTTGGACTGGGACTCGGGAGATCCGGGTTCTAGTCCCTGTTCGGCCATTTCACTCACTGGGTGACTTTGGGCCAGTCACTGACTCTCAGCCTAACCTACCTCACAGGGTTGTTGTGAGGATAAAATAGAGAGGAGGAGGAGGATTATGTAAGCCACCTTGGGTTCCTTACAGGAAAAAAGGCGGGGTATAAATATAATAAATAAATAAATAAATAAATAACATATGAGGTAGAACTATTGTAACAGTACAAATGTCAGTGTACTGGAAGAAGCAAAGACTACTAGCGTTGAAAAAATGATCCTTCAACGCCAACTTCAGTGGACCGGTCATGTTGTTCGAATGCCTGACTGCCGTCTCTCAAAGCAGTTACTTTATTCCCAACTCAAGGATGGGAAGTGGAATATCGGTGGTCAATATAAGAGGTTTAAAGATGTTCTTAAGGCTAATCTAAAAAAATGCAATATAAACATCGAAAACTGGGAAGCTCTGGCCCATGAACGATCTAACTGGAGGTTGGCCTTTCACAAAGGTTCTATGGACTTTGAAGAAGCCCGAGTGCAAGGTGAAAGGGAGAAACGTGCTAAGCAAAAAGCACATCAAATGAATCCTTTACAGGGCCATCTTCCATCTGGTAACCTGTGTCCTCACTGTGGGAAGCTGTGTGGATCTAGAATTGGCCTCCACAGTCACTTACGGACCCATCGCTAGAGTCTACACAATCTTCTTTAGAATTTCCTCCTTTTAAAATTTCCTTTTTGTAAATTTTTATCCTGGAAGACAATCTTACTTGGTCATCATGAGTGATCGCCTGATGATGATGATTGTGACAGTGTATTGGCTGACTTTACCTTGAAAATGAGAGCAATGCAATGTTCTGAGAGAATGAACATAAGAATTGCCATGCAGCATCAGATCAAAAGATCCATCCAATCTAGTAAAGTTTCTCCAGCACAAGTTCCTAGGATACTTGCAAAAAGCGATCTCCAGAAAAAAAGGGGGGAAAGCCATGGCAACCACAAAAGGGGGTGCAATTGCGGCAGGGAAAGGAGACAAGATGGGTTCTGCTGCGCAGGCCCCTGGGATACCTGCAGGAGGACCAAGGGGGAAGGAAACACCCAGTGAGCATTATGATGATAGCTATCCTAAACCATTGGGCCAGTTTGGACAATAGTTGTAGAAGTGAGCGTTGGGTCTGAGTATTCCTCCTTCACTCCCTCCTGTTATGTGCCACCTCTGATCTGAAGATTGTGGCTTCTATTAAGTTATATTTCTCCATTATGTCCAAACCAGAGAAATCTTAGTTAATGTCAGTTAACAAACCAAGTAAATACCGTAAGCACATATCACACTTGTATTATATCCAGACTTCCTTTCACCTTCCCTAACTGCATCAAATAAATAACTTTCAAGGTCTGGTATTTGATCTTTTCATTGAATTATTTATTGTTGGAACATCTGTACATTTCCAAAGCTGGGCATTAAGAATTCTTGATGCTATGACCAGATGATACACTATCTGTTTCATCTTTTGATTCCACATAACCAAGTGTAACTGCCAGCAGTGGCAGTACAGCAGTCCCGAGGGCCACCTCAAAATGAGTGAGCTTGCATGACATGACAACCCACCCTGAGAATAAGCGATGCAGTGTGGGTTGTGTGGAACCCAGGGTGTGCCCAAAAGGCAGTTGGGCTCACTGGGTTTCCTTTCCCCTTGGTTCTCCTGCAGGTATCCCAGGGGCCTGTGCAGCAGAACCCATCTTGTCTCCTTTCCCTGCTGCAATTGTAACCCCTTTTATGGTCTCCACAGCTTCCCCCCCCCCTTTTTTTCCAAAGATCACTTTTTGCGATCTCTGAGGTGACAGCCAACCCCTCCAAAGTGCCCAAGCAGCACGTTGGAGTGGCTGTCACTGATTTGCCACTCTTTTTTTGTGCCAGGAATGTGTGCAAATGCTTTTGTTAATTTTTTTTTTTTGGTCAGTAGTTCGGAGTTGCGCAAGAACACAACTCCAACTACCCTAATTACAAGCCTTGCCTGGTCAATTTCCTTGTAAGTGCCTGCTGTCAAAGCAGGCATCATCCATGGGCATTGACAAAACCAGGCTTCAAATACATTACAGTAATACCTTGGATTGCAAGTAACTTGGTTTGAGAGCGTTTTGCAAGACAAACAAATTTTTAAATATTTATTTAAAATTTTTGCCTTGATATACAAGCGACGTCTTGCAATACAAGTACTGTAGTACAGCTTAAAGTAAAAGTCTCTGTACACATTTTTTGGGGGGAATTTTGTTTTGATATAAGAGTGTTTTGGATTATAAGCACGTTTCCGGAACGAATTATGCTCTCAATCCAAGGCATGACTGTACTTTGCTTGCACTTGACAGTTGTCAAACAGTGAGCTGTCAAGTGCAAAGCAAAGCCGCAAGAAGATACTTGCTTGCAAAATTGGGTGGCAACTACATCACTCCCTTCGCAGTGAGATCCTCTAGGTTTTAAGTTTGGACCTGATAGTTCTCTGTGTCATCCACCTCTTCCACCCTTTCCCAAACCTCTTAAGTGCTTGGGAAAGTGGAAAAGTGTAGCCCACCCCATTTATGGGAGCAGTTACTTTTCACAGCTGTCAAAAGTAAGCGTTTCTTTTAAAACAGGGCTAAACAGAGTTTTTTTGACAGGGACATACACAGATTTCATGGCTGCATATGTCTTTGTCAAAACCCACAAAATTATCTGCTCAAAGGGTATGTGGTGGTGGGCGGTTATTATTCCCCCAATTTTATTTTGATATTGAAAAATGGGAAACTTCTTTCAAAGTTGTTTGCCAGTTTCCCATAAGCGAAAATCTTTCCCCCTTTAATCTGATTTCTCAACCTATTCAACCCTGCTCTTTCCCAATTAACACCTTTTCTTAGACTGATTAATATAAATTCTGTATATACGGTAATTATCCCCATGGAGATGTATCAGGACTTAAATTTCTCTGTATTCAGTTACATACCTTTTAAGAATGGCTGTGTTCACATGTAATACTAAACTGGTTTAGCATTATACATATGAGCTGCAGCAAGCCTCAGGCTCGCATGCTCCCCTTTTCTCGTCTAATACAGCTGCAAGGAGGAGTTAGAAGCTTTTGCTTCTGTTTTAGGTTGATCACACCTTGTCATGATGTCCAAACCCAGGCAAATTGCAGTTAAACTTAACTATGGGTTGTTGAAACAAGCCAGCTTCAGACCATAGTTTTGAAGCTGTTTTGTTTCAACAAACCTTAGTGAAGATTAACTGTAGTTAACCCTAAACTTGATTAACCTAAAATGGAAGCAGCAGCAGAAATAGTTGTTCATCATCTTGATGACTTTTTAGCAAATAAGGCGGTATATAAATGTTAATAAATGATAAACTTCTGATCTCCTAGTGGTTATGCTGGAGGAAGAGCTTCACACAGCATGAGGCTAACTGCAGCTTGTCTTTGTGGCATTAAGCCGTGGTTTAGCATTAGGGGCAAAACAGCCAAGGTCTTGATGACTGGATTACGTAAGTTCTTAACCTTATCATGATTTGTTTTTGCCCAAGGTAAGTACCTATATAAAATATTAGTATTCATTGGTTTAACAATCTCTTATCCATAGTTAAGAGATTAGGAAATGTTACATTTGCACTAGGCTTAAGCAACTGCTAGCATTACATGTGGAATAACTATTTCTGTGGTCACTGATGCCTCAGAACTAAAACTCATGGGGTCATAGAAAAACAGCAAAGTAAGGGCCTGTGTTTGAGGACTGCAAGAATGGTGTATAGTAGATAACTTTGTGCAAATATTTGGATGGTTTAAATAACAGAAGAAGAAATGTTTAGTCCGTTGCCATGAACTGTTGCAGGAAGTAGTGATAAGATAGTGTGAACAACTATCTAAGCTATCCGTGAAGAAGAATCTTTTTTGACATATCTAGAAACCACTGGTATAAGTCATAAGGAGGTCTGAAAATAAATCATGTTCGTAGTTCCAATAGCAGTTATTCCAGAAATAGATTTCCAAGGGCAGTTCTTGTGTATCCAGATCTGCTCAGACTGAAACTAAAACAATGCCTGGTGTTGCTCTGAAGTTCCTTCCATTGGGGCTAGAATAGGAATGGGTAACCAGTGGCTCCATGTAGCCAACTGGCCTCTCCTCTCAACCCCTTCTTTCCTGCTGCTCTTTTGTTTCCCGCTGAGCAGTGAGGGGGGAGATTGGAGGGAAGGGAAGATTTAAACCTCCACTTCTCCCATGATCCCCCCATGAAAATTGGCAAGAACAGCTGATGATCATTGGAGGAATGGAGGTTTAAACCTCTCTGTAATCTATGTGTGTGAGTGAGTGTGTGTGTGTGTGAGTGAGTGAGAGAGCGAGAGAGCAATAATAGATGTGTGTGTAAGGGAGAAAGGGGGAGTCCTTGCTTATTTTTGGCTTTGGCCCAATTTCTTTGGGGGTAAGTGATACTCCCTTTGCCAGTATCACTTTCCCCCAAAGAAATGTGTCCCTTGACTTTAAGAAGGCTCCCCACCTATGCGTTAGAAGAATTCTACATGCCTGGTATCCAGGGGAAATTTGATTTTGGTAATGCCTAAGAAATGGAAATACTAAACCAAGCCTCTCTGTACTAGTATTGGTTCTTCCATGGCTGGATCTACTAGAGACTAAATCTTTGTGGCATTAAGCTGTGGTTTAGCATTAGGGGCAAAACAGCCAAAGTCTTGATGACTGGATTACGTAAGTTCTTAACCTTATCATGATTTGTTTTTGCCCAAGGTAAGTACCTATATAAAATATTAGTATTCATTGGTTTAACAATCTCTTATCCATAGTTTGCATGTTTGCATGTAACGCTTACCCACCCTGGCAATAAGCTATGGTGGGTTGGTTGTTGTGTGAACAACCTACAGTGAGCCCAATGGACTCAGTTTGGTTGAGAAACCAAAGGTGCAAGTGATCTTGTGTTGCAAAATGGGTTGGGGGGGGATTTATACCCTTTTTGTAGGAAGATCCTCATCTCCCCCCCTTTAGTTCCCATTGGGCTGCACATTCACACTTTTCCCCCGTGCCTCTAGGTACTTGGGAAAGTGCAAATGTGCACTCCCCCTGCCTTTTTTCCCCAAGGAAAAGGGGTTTTGACAGCTAGCTGTCAAAACTCCTGGTCCCTTTAAAAAGGGGTTTTTGAGTGGGAACTGGAGGTTTTGGACTGGGACATACACAGACATATGTTCCAGTCCAAAACAACCTATTTCCCATTCAACCCCCCCCCCCTTTTTAATGGGATCAGTAGTTTTGATAGCTAGCTGTCAAAACCCCTTTTCCCTTGAAAAAGGGGGGGAGTACGCATTTGCAGTTTCCCAAGCACCTAGAGGCTTGGGGGGAAAGTGCGCATTTGCACCCTGATGGGAACTGAAGGGGGGGGGGGAGATAAGGATCTTGCTGCAAAGGGAGTGCTAATCCCCCCAAAACACCCCTCCTCAGCAAAAGATCCCTTGTGGCTTTGGTTTCTCTTGACAGCTTGCCTTCTGTGAGCTGTCAAGAGGAACCAAATGGGGGGATAAATGGATTCGGAGCCTCAACTGGGGCAATGTGCAGGGTGGGTAGTTGCTGCCCCTTGGCAACCTGGAGAACTGGCTTTCATGATGTCACACTGAATGTTCCTTGTCATCACACAATATAGCTGTCTCCTTTCTGATGTCCTAAAATACCCACATTTGACAAAGAACATATGTATTTTATCACAAGTTATCTTTTCAGCTACTGGAATCAATTGCTAGAAATCCATGTTAATCTTCTCTTGTTTTCACAGGCATAGAATGTCAAGCTAACCAAGCATCAGCTACCTCTGAAGAATGCACTGTTGCATGGGGTGTCTGTAATGTAAGAAATCTGTTTTTCAACCATTATAAGACTGACTGTTCCACTTCCACTATTAAGCTAATAAAGTAAACTAATTAGAAACCTCCATCCAGAAGCAAAGGTTTTGGAAACAGTCATGGAAACTTTGAGAAGGCAATGAGTGAATGAAAGACAAGGTTGAGGAGATGTGCAACAGTACATATAGGTAGAAAGAAAATTAAAAAGTAAATGCATCCCCTTCTGGTTAACTGTCTTTACAGGAAACTAATTTGACACTGTTTCTCAAACAATTATGACTTGCGAGTTGATCTCTCATCAGGAAAAGCATTATGGCATTGGCCTGTCTGTTGTTGTTATTATTTTCACATGGAAGAAACCCAAAATATGCACACATCACATTTTTTGTTTAAAGAACTTAGAAGTCCTTTGCAGGGCCCACAATTTAATGCAGGCAATCTGGTACCCTCCAGATGTGTTTGATTACAACTCCCATAAGCGCCAGCCAGCATAGCCAGTCAAAAATTATGGCAGCCATAGTCCAAACATCTGGAGGGTTCCACACCTGTCCCTGATTTAAAGTAACTCTTAAGGAGAGTGCATCAGGCAACTGGATACTCACCCAGAACGTTCTTTATCATTTTCACGGTTGCTATTTCAGTTATGAGAAAATAAGATGCTCAGTTTTAAAAGATTGTTCCTTGTTGACTGAGAATTGCAGCCTTGCGAAAAGAGAGGTTTATCTTTGCATGTTCTGCCCATGCGCATGCTTAAATATCCACTCTAGCTCACAGCAAAGGGTGGTAGATGGTGGTAGCAGGTGAAAAGAAGTAGACACTTATGACAGAGTAGGAGCTTGTGACTATGGGGAGAAAAGGAAATCTGTGTGGGATACAAATGTTTTTCCCTTTCACTATGGAAGCCTTTCCCTGTCCCTTGCTGCTTCCCAACTCTGTAAAGGTCATTTCTTGTGTGTTACAAAGCTGCTGCACATGAATATTGAGGCCTGGGAGCTCTGTTTTTTCAGAGTCTCCAATTCTGTTGTGTGCAGCAGGCACAGGACTTTTCAGAAGACCTACGGTATGTAGTAGTCTGCTTCCTCGCGTCTTACAATGCACTAGCTCCTCTGGTTCTTTATATAGTTGTGTCCACTCATACATAGTGTTCAATACCAGCTTTTGCTCTGCAATTCTGGATGTTGACTTTCTTCCATTCTCTGCTGTTCATCTCATCACTTACTGATCTGACTTTACTAAATTGAAATATATACCATTTGCAGCATGCTGTTTGGGTAACTGGGCCTTCTTTTTTTCAGCATGCTTTCCACTTTCATTGCATCTCTCGCTGGCTTAAGACTCGGCAGGTGTGCCCATTAGACAACAGAGAATGGGAGTTCCAGAAGTAAGTATCCTCTGCTTTTCTAAATAAGGGAAGTAGAATTAACCATCCATAGTGTGTGCCTTTTTTCTGCATTACACCATTCCTCCCAGACACAAGGTAGTCTTCCCCTATTAAGTATTGCCTTTAAAAGCAATTTATTACAAAATATATGAATTAATAAGACTGCAGCATCTCTTTATCCTGCACAAATTGGACACGTACCGGTAAGTTAAATTCAGAACTGTGCTTGCTCTAGAAGATTCACATAGGTCTGCTACACGCAGAGTATATGTGATCTACTTACCTGGCAGGGGAGACACCTTGATCATGAAGGAGGTTTTCCCAGGGTGAGGCTCATCCATTGCATTCTAGGTGTGCTGACCCCTGTGATTTCCCCAAATGCGGGAAACATAATAATATTTTATTACACTTTTATGGAACTTTTATCAATTTTTATGGAAATTTTATTTTGGTTTTATGCTTAATTGTATTAGTCAGTTTTAATTGTATATTATTGTATATTTATTTTGTTTAAATTGATTATGATCTTGTATGCTGCCTATGGTATTTGTATGTAGGTGGAATATAAATTGAATAAATAATAATAATCAGCAGCAGCATCTAACCTCTATATGTCCTGCACTACTCTACATTATTTCTGGGAAGGTAAAGCAGATGTGAACTAAGAGTGGTGTTGGCATGTCTGTTCTGTGCTACTTCATTCCTGTATAAGCTGCCATTAATTCAACAAATGGCAATTCACCATCTTTGATATGGCAGAATAACCAGTCTGTGCAAATCAACAAGTGCAGCGTGGACTTAAAATTGGTATGGGCACATCCCTGAAATTTTATCTAGAGCAGATGGTCTCCAGATTTGTAGGTGCTTTACCATAGATACATACAGCTAGCTAACGTCAAAACTTGCATTTTAAAAGCTGATTGCATGCTGACATAAATGCTACTGAGTCCTAAAAGGAAAATAAATCTCTTTCTAGGTATGGACACTAGCAGGAGAGAGAAGATCGCCAAGTTTATTGTTCTGTCTTCAGTTAAGCCTTCCACCTTGCAAGTGGGTTGATCCTGTAATACACTTGTCTCATTTTTTGTTTTCACCTTAATATAGTCATTGTGAATAGTAATAAATCTTGTCGGTCTCCTGTCTGAGTTCCTTGGGTTTTCTTCGCTTGACTATCTTAAACTGGATGCGTTTTTTTGTAATTATACTTGCATGTTTTGAATATCCTTTATTGAACACACACACACGTATGTATGCATGCATGCAATTACTAATATAAAATATAAAAATAATGTCTTCAACAGTGTTCCTCGTGACTATCTCCTTCAAAAGTCAGTACATATAAAATTTTCAGATATGGGCAATTTAAAGTAAGAACATTATCTCAGCTTTTGATCCCAGAAAGCTATATAGTAGTAAAACTAAATACTACCTGAACTTTGGTTTTTCTCATACCTTTTAATTGCCCAACAGTCACAGGGGTGTATGTTCTTAGAGCAGATGGCAATTTGTCTTGTCCATTTTTCACTCTGGAGTAGGTGGAGACAGGGAGTGCTTCATAACATTCTACAGAAGGAAAACTGACTTGCTAAAATGGTTCTGATTAAAGGACATAGTTCACACAATTTTGAATCTGAAAATGAATTGTAGTTTTTATGGGCTTTGTGGTCCCATGTTGCCTGGCTAGTACAGAGGGGTTGGTAGAAACAATGATGTGGTTTCACTGATTTCTGAGAATGAGTAGTGATATACTGCACATACTGTATGCAGGCAAATTCAAGATGGTAGTTTCCCTAATGGCTTATGGGTGCAGCCTTCTTGAATCTGTTCACATGTTCAGTCTGTGCATACCAATCCTCTGGGATTTCACCATAGATTCATAACAATAATAATTAGCCAATATTGCTGACACTCCTGGTAAGAAGCTCATCTGAATAGGGAAGCTTGGATTTTTCATGGCTTCTACATAGTTGCTTCCTTTTTCTGCCAGAGCTCTAGAAATCAGAATATATACATTTTTATACATGTAGATGCATGAAAAATGTATATATTCTGACTTCTAGAGCTCTGGCAGAAACAGGAAGCATTCCTGCCCTTCCTTTTGGTATGCAGGAAAGTTGGAAAGAATGCATATAATAGTCTCTCAATATCTTCTCACTCCTACTAAAAAGCTTTTGCTATGCAGAAGGTCCCAGGTTCAATCCCCAGCAGCATCTCCAGGTAGTGCTGGAAAAATTGCTGCCTGAAACCCTGGAGAGCTGCCGCCGCCAGTCAATGTTGACAGTACTGGACTAGATGGATCAAGGGTCTAACTCGGTACAAGGCAGCTTCCTATGTACACAGCTTTCCATGACACATGTAAAAGTCTACTTTTACATGCATCAATGGAGCTTGACTCAAAGCTGCAGCACCGAAAGTAGACTATTCACTAACTGCCTGTTTCATGAGACTTATATCAGGGTTGCCACTTTCTGGAAAGTCAGGGAAATGGAAATTGGTCAAAAGTCAGGGAAATTGTGATTAAGATATACTCATATAATGGATTTTTTGAGATGCCACTGCAAGAGGACAGTCTGCACTTGAGGCAGTTGGAGTAGAGAAGTGGCAGAATACAAGTGTGATGTAATGATGCACACATGTTCCGTAATATGATTATATGATTTTGAAAATGTTTATTGGCTGATGGTTAACAGTAAAACAGAATAAAATGAACCTGCATGTGATAGCATTATTTTATGGAGAAGCTGACTGCCTTCTTGCAACTGGGTAATTTGTGTGTTCAAACAAACTGGAATCAGTTTCAGTTGATTTGAAGATGTGAATATTTTGACAGGGGTCAGCAAATTGTGGCTGGCTGGACTTGGTAGCCAGCCATTTCTTCTGGCCAGCTGTAAAGTCCAGTCCTGCCACAGTTTGTCTCCCAGCAAGTGTAGCTGCCAAAAATAAAAATGGTAGCACTTTGCAAGTGCTGGGGGCGTATAGGAAGCACCCTTAGCAGCAGAATCTTCAGGGGGGGTTTCGGGTGCTCATGCCCATGGGCTGCCCTCATTTTTCCAAGTGTGGATAACCCGGGAGCACATGAGGTTCCCCCTTAAAATCTGAGCATTATGCAGAAAAGGGTGTTTTGGGGGCGGCCCCCTCAATTCCCCCCCCTTTCCAGCAGGATCCCCAGGGGGCTTGGGGGTGATCACAGGTTCCAAGTGTCCCCTCAGTTTTGCCATTGACCCTGAGTTGCCTTGGGGAGTAGCAAAACTTGGGAGGATTCCCAGTGCTGGGGGTATGCAAGTTTGATGTTACTTTGACACATGTCAAACTGAGCCCTCCCAACTTTCAGTAGGAATCCCCTCCAGTTTAAAGGTTCCCCAGATGCTAGCAGTGGGGGGACACTTGCAAAACTGAGGGGGCTACTAGGAACACCTGATCTCTCCCAAAGAAACCAGGGGACCACACTGTGAAAAGTGGGGAAAGAGCCCCTTTCCACAAACTGCAATCTCCCGGGACTTGGCAAGGAGCTGACAGGTCCGAACCTGTCAGCTCCTTGCAAAGGGGGAAAATGCTTGCTTGCAGTCTGAGGTAGGAACTGTACAGGGTGAGTGCCTGCTGGATTAGGCCAGCAGGCACCCTCCCTGGCCAGTACCTAGCCCAGGAAGCCTCTTGTGCTAACCCATCCTGCTTGATTTGCATGAATTGGGCAGGTCAGCTTAAAAGAATAAGGGCAATTATTTGTGCACATTATCGGTACAATTTTTTAAAAATGGGGTGACCACTGGCAGCCCCTCCAAGGTATCACAGGGGGTCTTTGGAGGGACACCTTGTGGATGCTCCCATGGGGATCACAAAAGCCAGCTTGACAGCCCACTTTCATGATCTCCCCCCCCAAAAAAAGGTTTTTAAA
This sequence comes from Shinisaurus crocodilurus, assembly GCA_021292165.1. Taxonomy (NCBI): domain Eukaryota; kingdom Metazoa; phylum Chordata; class Lepidosauria; order Squamata; family Shinisauridae; genus Shinisaurus; species Shinisaurus crocodilurus. Next base: position 252,806,917 of record CM037879.1, on the reverse strand, counting down.
AAGTCAAGCTGTGGTGAGCCCGAAATGGCTCATGGCAGCAAGGATAGGAGGAAGCCTTTGCCAGCTGCCCCAAAATGCTGCTCAGGCACTTCTGGGGTGGATGGCAGTGGCGGTCGCCCGCTAGCCACTTGGCAAGAGCAGCAGCAAGGGTTTTTTGCTGCTCTAGTTAAGCAGCTCGGTTGTAGTCAGGGTTGACCCATGATGGGTCATGTCATCCAGGTTCGGATGACACAACAACCCTTCATGGGGCAAACAGAGTCTACTACAAGCTGTGGCTTGTCAAGGTGGCTTATAACCCAAAAATAAGGCACCCTAACAAGCCCCTCCCAGGTTCCCATGACATGACAACCCACTGTGGCTTATAAGCCATGGTTGTTGTGTTGCACAAACCCAGTCTCAATGTTTAAAGAAGCTCATATTGAAGCTCCTATCTTGACTTTAAAAAATTGCTTTTCAGAACTCGTGTAATTTTAAACAATTTAATAAAACCATTATTTAATGTAACGTAACCTATGGTTATTTTTGAATGGTGGTCAGGGAAATTGACAAAAGTTGGTCAGGGAAAGTTAGGGGAATAGAAAATGAAATTTTAGTGGCAACCCTGTATATTTTTGTAAAAGATTTGTGTTGTGGTCACCTTGTTCTTAGCTGTTACCGTACCTTTGTGGAAGCTCTGCCAGAGGTAACAGGTCTAGAATAGATGGTGCAGGGACACACACAGTTGTTATTGTATATACAGGCACCAATCTGCCCATGGATACCTCTCTTGGCACCCACCAGGCAAGCCCCTCTCATGACAGCTATTTTGTGAGCGCCCACCATTGACTATGCTGGCTAGGGCTGATGGAAGTTGTAGGCAAAAAGCTGGAGGGCCACAAGTTGCATAAGAAATTTAAGTATGGCAATTCCATTTGAACCACACATACCGAAAGCTAGAGGAGCATTCAGAAACTTTCAGATACACATGCTAATAAGGTTAGGTTCTAAGGCACTTTGGAGTCAGATAATTAACACTTGGGAATTTTAGTAGTGGGTATTAGCCTATGTTTATGATAATTTTTTGGTACTTTGTTTTCTCATATTAATATGACTGGGGCTTTGTGTTTGTATGACGAAATTTTCAATGAAGATGGTTTTAAGGTTCACTGGCTAAAACATCTTGATGAGTCGGGAAGGGACAAAAGCCAGTCTTTCCTATACTTCCTGTTCTTCAGGTGTCTGACCTGTGCAGCAACTTCCTCTTCCTACTGGCCCATTTCCAAGCCCATACAAAGCCTTTGACAGCCTCAGTCTTCAACTGGATAGGTTGCATGCAATTTTACTAATCCTTCTAACTCATAGTGAACTATGAATCATCCAAGGAGCAGAGATTTAACTTGTCTTAATCTTGTGTAATTTGTTTATCTGATCTTACATTCAATTCTGAAAATCCAAATTTGAATATCCATTCTGTCACAATATTAGAAAGCAATGTTAAGTATACATTGCATAAAAGGAGTCATTAAAATAGGTTACAAGTTCCATATAAATGGACTCTAATGAATAGAACTCAAGTGACAAACTGTGATACAGTTGCTTTTTTGCAAAGGGAAATCGCTACTGAACAAGAATCAATAATGTTAAGAGTGCTAGTTTGTTCCACTTTCTATTTTCTCTCCCTCAAAAAAATACATAATTTGAGGATTCCATGACCAGTATTACAGATCTGTGCTGTAAACTATGAATGTTCAACATTTCAAAAATAAAAATACTATAAAAGCAGTAGTCACACTAATGGGACAAACTTTTAAGCAAATGGTTATCTTGGAACACTAGCTCACTACTCCTAATAAGAAGTGATAGTTCTAAAATCTTTTTTAATGTTTTATGAGCCTAGATAATCAAGGTATTATGTTTATTGTGTGTGTGCTACTTTAAGTTATCTGTCATATGTTACAGCCTCTACAATGAAAACAACTTGCAAGTGGGAATGATGTATTACTATGCTGAAAATCTTATTGAAACTTGAGCTAGCCACCTAGTTCCAACTTCCTGCAACAGAAATGTGTGGGGACAGATTAGAGTTAACAAGGGGTCAAACAATTCCCCAGCATGTGGTGCCTCCCACACCCAACTTGGAGAGCCTATCCAGAAGGATGCCATGGTAGATGGTATTGAAAGCCACTGAGAGCTCCAAGAGAATCAACAAGATCACATTTGCCCTGTCTCTTTCCCAATAAAGATCATCCTACAGGGTGACCAAGGCAGTTTTTGTCCCAAAACGGCTCTGAGCCTACTTGCAATGTATCTAGGTAATCCGTTTCATCCAGGTGTGGCTGGAGTTAGCTGGCCACAACACACTCAAGCACCTAGTCCAGGAAGTGATGTCTTCCAAGGCCAGGCTCAGTTTTTCAGCAGTGGTTGGAATATGACTTATTTTAAAGAAGCTAGGCCTGCTCCCTATTTCAATGAGGCATTTACAACCTCTTGGACTAAGCGGGTCATCTCCTCCCTACTAGTTTTAATAAGCCATAAAGGGAAAGGGCCAAGCATACAAGTTGTTGGCTGGACCTGACCACCTCATGGAGTTTCCCTCTTCCACCATTGTACTGATCTCTCTGCCATTATTGTGATAATATTTTATAAAAGTTATAAAGATCTGACAAATATATTGTTCCCTTACCTCTGCATAATCCAGTACCTACAGCTAAACAATATGTGCATTGCATATTGGGGTAAGGAAAAGAGTTGTTCCTAGAATGCAAATTCAGTAGAAACTATTCAAACCAGTACCCCAACAAATTTGTGAGATAACCTGAATTGCAGAAAGGGCTTGCATCTTGCATATATCCTTTGGGTAGTATATAGAAACTCCTAAATTCCTGACTCAAATGAAATGTATGAGAGATGCAACTCAGTTGTGGAACTGCTCCATGCCTTTCAATACACAGCCATGATGCTACCACCAGCACCATGGCAGATCATGATGTGTATGTAAATTAATTTACTGTATTAGAAGTATATACCCTTCTTTTCAATTAACTTGAAAAGTTACTTGAAACAAATCAGTTTCAAGTAACAAATCAGTGAAACAATAATCACGCTATACACTAATAAAGCAACATTCAAACAAAAGGAAAGCTGAATAAGCACCACCACCACCACCACTGCAGTAAATATAGAAACCAGCTGTTTCTGAAGGCCTTTATGAAAAGCCATGTTTTTGCCTGACATGCACCTATTCAATGTAGAGGCCAAGTGGGCCTCTCTGGTGAAGGTTATCTACACAAACTATAAGGCAAGGCTCTGGGGAATGTGTAGCCTTCCAAATGTTGCTGGATTGCAACTCCCATCATTCCTCACTATTGGTTATGCTGGCTAGGGCTGATAGGAGTTGCAGTCCAACAACATCTGGAGGACCACACAGTCCCCAGCCCTGCTATAAGGAATGAGGTAAGAATGGGAAGATAAAGACCAAGAGGAAATGGCTGGATTATTGCTTCGCTTGTTGCCTGACTCACCATTAAGGCTAATACAGTAGCTACTTCACAAACAAATAAAGACAGGATTACTGTGTAAATGTAAGAAAACTTACATTCAAATCTGCTAATAATTCCCTAAGAGATTATACTAATAATATCTTGGGGAATTATTATTAGAAGATTTACAACCTGAACCTAACTATGTTTACTTGAAAGCAAGTCCTATTGACTTCAAAGTAAGTATACTTGAGATTGTAGCTTCAGACTGAATGACACTGAGGCTAAGAAGTCCATGAAAACTCCTAAGGATGTTGGTGTAAGCCTTTTTAATAGAACTACAGACTACTTATATGAAAGAGATGGTATGCATCCTTGCTTTGAGAGGCTATGAATGGCCCAGATGAAATGGAGGATCAGCTAGACTGAGTTTAGAATAATCTGACTCACTCGTTCTCACGGGGAGATTCAAAGCAGCCCAGGAATACTGGCTAGAAGAACCCATGGTGTTTCAAAGAGACCTGCAGTTATTTAAGGTGAGGAAAAGGATTTAAGTTAGCTGGTAGAAATCACTGCAAGCTTGCCTGTCCAAGGAGAGAAGGGATAGGAAGCCCTTGGCCAGGGGATTACTGAAAGTAACAGGAAAAGCTAGAAAAAGAGACAGGCCTGATTCTTAATTGGAGGGAAGATCCGATTCAACATTTCAGATTTTGTACAGTGAACCTGTCCATAATTTGCAGCCCCTTAAATTGGTCACTGTTGCTAGAAGCGGAGGTTGGGGTGGGAGGACTGGCTTACAAGCTGTCGTTCAAATGCATTGTGTGTATGCTCAGTTCTGACCGTTTCCATTACTGCTGCCCTGAAAAAGACTCCCCAATGTAGTACTGCACATAGATATATCCAAGCAACTGGTTGGTAGGTCACAGAATGGGCACATGCAGTTGAAATGTCTGGGCCATTCCCACTATCGAAAGTGGGGAATTATCACAAGGTTCATGTGGGGGAAAAGAATGGACAAGTGAATGAGTGGGAGTGACCACAAGGATGTCCTTAAACATACTTCAAAGAAGGCTTTGATAACAGGATTTGTCTAACGCTTTTCAATAATTCACAAAGTGGTTTGCAATATAAAATGAACAAATACAACAATGATAATTAAAAACAATGCAATAAAGCAACCAACCAGCTACAGGACTATATTCAGGTTAAGACAGAAACCTTTTACCAAATAGTGGCCTCACAGTCTTGATGGAGCAAGAAAGCTTTTATCTGTTTTCAAAAGGAAGCCAGTGAAACCAACTGCACCTCCTGGGGCTGGCTGGAGGATGCATTTGGCTACCTTATTCCACATGGGGCTCCTGATTCAGGCTGTTTCATCTCTCTCCCATCCAGGTAATATATAGTAATATAAAGTTTGAGCCTGGACAAAAGCATAAGCTGAAGGATGAAAGCACAAGTCCTGTGGCTCCAGTCTTAAGTGAGCAGCCAGCAGGAGGCAGGACACGAGACACAGAGGCAGACTGAAGGTAGCTTGAAATTGAGTACACCTGATCCCCTGCTTCCAGGAGCTGCCACTGTGCCAACATCACAGAGTGTACGTCCCTCTGTTTCGTGAATATTTTTTTTATCTGGGCTGTTGTGGGTTCTCCTGGGTGAGAGCAAGAAGTGCCCAAGGGTGGTGGGGTGTTGACTTTCAGCCTAAGCTCTGGTGCGAGCTGAGTTTGGGGGACAGTAGCCAAGGTGAGGGCTTTGTTTCTGCCTGGGAATGCACAATTTATATGCTTGGTGGGTGGGTTTTTTAAGCTTGTGTCCTGTGGTGTCCTTGACTACAGAATTTGTTGGGCCAGTGCTCCTTTACTTTCTGGGCAGCGTGGGCTGTATGTGTGTGTCTTTAAGGCACCTGTGTGTGGATTATTTGGTGGGTTGGGATGTGTCTGGATAGGAGAGACGGGAGGAGAATGGGGGTGATCCTATGGGGGTGATTACAGGTCAGGGATGGCATGAGACTGGGAGAAGGAGGAATCAGCAGTTCAGAGGATTAGATGGGAGTGCAGTGCAGGCCATTTTGTCTGCTGATCCTTCTCTTAATTTACAGGTATCTGGTGGCATGGCTACTGGCCTCTCTCACCTGCCAGTGTTGCTGCTTAATGCCATATCTGTTTACAATAAGACCTCACGCATCTGTGAACTGATTATAGATGAGGGAGCCAATCTAGCATGCATCATCAAAACCTGGTTAAGTGAGCTGGGTGGGTTGATCTGTCCCAGCTCTGCCCACCTGGGTACTCGGTGCAGCATCAACCCAGGTTAGAGAGTGCAAAGAGTCGCTATGGTCCTTAAGAATACTAACTTCCGCACCAGGAAACCCCTCTGGACCAGGGCAGGCTATGGCGTATATATGGTGTTGGGCCAGCAAGACAGACAGATTGAAGAAGTTGTTGGTGTACCACCCACCCTGCTGCCCAACAGTCTCCCTGACCAAGGTGGTCTCGAGTGTGGTGTTGGAGAACCCCAGGACATTAGTCCTGGGAGACTTCAACATCCATGCCAAGGTGGCCTTGACTAGGCCGGCTCAGGACTTCATGGCCTCTATGACAACCACGGGGCTGTCTCAATTTGTCATCAGGCCAATACATAGGGCAGGGCACACCCTCGATTTAGTCTTTGTCTCTGGACATGAGGGGAGTAGTCTGGGTATTGGTAGGGTTGAAGTTACCCCATTGGCAGACCACTATCCGGTGAAGTTTGGGCTTATGGCATCAGTCTCCCCCTGTAGGGGTGGGGGACCCATTAAGATGGTCCTACCCCTGCATCTTGGGGAATCCAATGAATTCCCGAATGCTCTGAGGGAATTTCCAGTACTCAGAGCCACTGGTCCTTTTGAGGCTCTAGTCTCACTATGGAATGATGAGACACGACAAACTGTTGGCATGATTGCTCCTGGGCGCCCTTTCCAGCACTGTGGAGCCCAATGTGCTCCTTGGTTCTCTGGTGAGCTCTGGGTGATAAAACGGGCTGTGAGATAGCTAGAGCTTAAGTGATGTAAGACTCGTGATAGCTGACCCAACATGCATGAGAGTGCATAATCGCGCCTACTACTACTTTGCTGCCTCCTTTGCCTCCTCAAGTAGCTGTCCAGCAAAGCTTTTCCAGGTAGTTCAGGGCTTGTTGTCTTCCCCAGTAAATCCTATGTTGGAGCCCTCAAAGGCCTGCTGTGATGATTTTGCAATGCACTTTTAAGATAAAATCACTCTGCTTCATGCCAACTTGAACGTTGCCTGTAGTACAGTATCTGGTAAAGTGTAATACCAGTGTGGTGTAGTGGTGAGAGTGTTGGACTGTGACTCGGGAGGTCCGGGTTCTAGTCCCCGCCCGCCCATGAAACTCACTGGGTGACTTTGGGCCAGTCACTGCCTCTCAGCCTAACCTATCTCACAGGGTTGTTGTGAGGATAAAATGGAGAGGAGGAGGAGGAGGACTATGTAAGCTGCCTTGGGTTCCTTGCAGGAAAAAAGGCGGGGTATACATATAATAAATAAATAAATAAAATACACCATCTGGTTCAGCTATATAGGATCAGTTTCAGGTTTTGCAGCTTGAGGATGTAGACAAAATGCTTGTAGCTGTTCACACTACAGCCTCTCCTCTCTCAAGCCTTGTCTGTCTTTGCTTATTCGAGCTAGCCGGGAGGAGTTGGCTGAGTGGATACAGTCAGTCAATGCATCTTTGCATGATGGAATGGTGTCCACTGCCTTGAAGGAGGCGGTGGTGTGCCTACTTCTAAAAAAACCCTCCCTGGATCCGGAGGTTTATACCAACTATTTTATTATGTAATTTTTTATAATTGTTGTAAACCGCCCAGAGAGCTTCGGCTATTGGGCAGTATAGAAAAGGAATAAATAATAAAATAATAATAACTACTGCCCAGTTATTAATACCCCTTTTCTGGGAAAAGTGTTTGAGAGGATGGTGGCTGGGCAATTGCAGATGATCTTGGAAGCTACTGATTATCTCAACCCATTTCAATCTGGGTTCAGGCCTGGTTTTGAAACAGAATTGGCTTTGTTCGCCCTGATGGATGACCTCCTGTGGGAGAGAGACAGAGGGAGTGCGACTCTGTTGATCCTGCTTGATCTCTTGGTGGCTTTTGATACCATTAACCATGGTATTCTTTTGGATCATCTCCATGAGTTGGGAATTGGAGGCACTGTGCTACAGTCGTTCGGCTCCTACTTGTGGGGATGGTTCCAGAAAGTAGCATTGGAGGACTGTGCCTCAGCTCCCTGGCAATTATGCTGCAGGGTGCCACAGAGTACCATCTTGTCCCCAATGCTATTTAACATCTATATGAAACTGCTGGGGGTGGCGATTAGGAGATTTGGGGAAAGCTGTCCTCAGTATGCTGATGACACCCAACTCTATTTCTCATAACATCTGAATCAAGAGAGTCCATCCGTGTTCTGAACCAGTGGCTGGATGCAGTGATGAGCTGGATGAGGGCCAATAAACTGAGACTGAATCCTGACAGGACAACGACTCTATGGGTGGGTGGTTCCCAGGTACAGGAACTGGGGAGTTTTCCTGTTCTAGACAGGGTTGCACTCCCTCAGAAAGAGCAGGTCTGTAGTTTGGGGGTGCTCCTGGACTCATAATTCTCATTAGAGACCCAAGTGGCTTCGATGGTGAGGAGTGCCTATTGCCAACTCGTTAGTATGTCAGCTATGCCCTTTTCTGGACAAAGATAGCCTGGCTACTGCAGTCCATGGCTCCATGCATTGGTGACCTCAAGTTTAGATTACTGTAATGTGCTTTATGTGGGGCTATCCTGTACTTGGTCCAGAAGCTGCAGCTGGTGCAGAATGCAGCAGCTAGGATGCTGAGTGGGGCACCAGGCCATGCATGTAAACTAAAAGGTCAAAATGATGCAAGAGATAACTGCATGTGTATCATCAACCTAACAAATGACTATAGAATCCATTCGAATTAGTGATGTTCCTGCGGTTCATAACTCCCTGGTCTGGATTATGAGTCTCGGCAATTCAGAATGATCGCCTTCATTCTCCATTGAGTGTTACAAGACCATAGTTTTTCTATGGCTTGGATTGCAGTCTGAGCTGGAGAAGAACTCCTATCTCCCTCTCACTTTCACTTTATCTGACTGTAGTTGCTGCGGTGGCAGTAGGGAGGGAAGTCTCATGGAGGATTCAGACCCCAATAGTGCTTCCAGTGATGTCACTGGGAGTGCAACAGAGTTCAAAATGGGCTTGTAATAACTGAGCTATTTGCTGATGTTTTAGGGGGAAAGCTCAGTTGCCTGTCCAATGAGGAATTTGTATTTTTGTTTTAGTTTGCTTTTTGGCAATTTACAACAGAATCCTATACATGTCTACTTAAAAGTAAGTCCCGCTGAGTTCAATGGAGCTTATCCCAGGCAAGTGGGTATAAGAATGTAGCCTTAACTGTACTGCGAAAAGTGAAAGCAAAACTGCAGTGCTTTTTTCTTTTAAAATCAGGAACAGTTCTAAACTAGTCAAGCCACCATCAAGCCATAAAACATAAAATAATTTGCAAAGCGTGCAGAACAAAAATATTTTGTAGACAAGTTACATGTAAGCATATTAATTCATCAGATAATCATCTACTCCTGAAGTAATAAGTAATATTTAAACATGTAGTAGTGTCTAGATATCTATTTTAATGCCAACTAACACATTTTAGATACATATCATTTGACGGACATTAATTTGCGCTGTGTATATAAGCCGTATCGTGCGAGGCATATCTCCCTCTTGGAAATGCTAGAGAATTTCTTCTCTTTCCGATAATTACTCAAAACAAATGCCCAGAGAGCGAATCAAAGTTAAATGGATGCAGTCTTTGCTACTATTTCTTTACAGGTTAATTTTCTTTTGGACAACTGAATGATCATGGACGGGGCTCACTACAAGAGGTAATGTTTCTGAATTGCAAGAGAGAAGGAACAACTCTTGGCAGCTACTAACCAGCAATTAACCAGCTCCAGGGGAATTGCAGTGGAGCTTGAGGGGTAAATCTGATTGGCTGAGACAGCCATCACCAGTTGTCCAACTGGCTGGGGGTGAAATTGCCTCTAACTTGATTGGCCGTCGTCGGAAATGGTAAACTGCGCTATCCTTTTCCTTCATGCCTTTCGAAAAAGAAAAAGGAGAAGGCGCTGGCTGGATAACAATCGCATTTGCTCCTTCAACCTGGCTAGTCGTCTATAAGCAAGTGCTGCTTTTCTTAGCATATGCATGCAGCACTTTATGTGTAGATGAGTGTACAATACATTATATAGGAAAGCTGGGATATCATTGTCTGAAGGGAGCTTTCTGATTCACTGGTTGCTGAAGCCTCGCCTCAGCCAGCCGTCAATGATTACATAAAAAGAAAAGGTAGTCCATTTCTTAAAGGGGCACTGACCAATCTCCCGCTAATATAAACTAAATGAATTGCACAAGTGTCTTGGAATGCTTTGTCAATGGTCAAGAAACATTTCTTTGACATTCCATTGCACTGCTGAAACCAGTAATGCAACAACAGACCATAAAGTGAAAATGTTTCGAATATGCAAATACAAAATGGATAATGACAATTTATGTTATTGGGCCAAGTGAAAGAGGCTGCTTGCTGCACAGTTCACAGGGCTCTTCCTCGGGCAAAACGAAAAGAACGGATTCTCCAGTATAAATCAAGAGAACCAGGTTACTTAGAAATGCAGCTATTTCTTGACTTTTAAAAAGAGAGGGTGTGGGGGTGTAGCCCCCTCCGAAGGTTACCTCCTCTGTCCTGACCTCTTTATCCCTAATCTCAGAGGACTGGGGGTTGGCTGGGATTCCTCAAGGGAGGGTAAAATGCACTTCATGCATACTAAAGGCATCATTATTACTTCATATGTTACATTACTGAAATCTGACAGTGAACTAGGTTCTAGGACTCAGCACAGGTGTGATTTGGCATGAATTAAGCCCTGTTTATAGCCTAGAATCCTCTACATTTAGACTTTAGATTTTATGGCTGTGTTTAAATATTTTACATTTTCCCACCTGTGCTGTTCGTTGTTTGTGTATTGTTAGTATTGCATTTTATTCTTTTAGCCTTATGTAGGCAGCCCAGAGAACTTTTGCTCTTGAGTGAATTAAATAGATAATAAATTAGTAAATAATACATTTGCTGGTACAGGATGCAGAACCGTTGTTTCAAGCCGTTGTTGGGGGAGGGTAGAGTTACGTAGAGTTACAGTAATTCAGATATGCTTTACCATAAAGCAAAGTGCAGCATTTTCTTTAGGGTGCCAGTTTCAGAGGCAGTACCATTATCCTGCCTCTCATCTCTCTGTGTGCTGCCCTTTTCTTTTAATACAAGCTCCAGCCTGAAGTGTGTGTGTCATTTTTTTTAACCTTTTGCTTTAGGAGTGAAAATAGGAGCATTCTTAACCCTTAGGGTTACTCTGGAATGGGTGAAATGCCCAGTGGATGTTCTTGAGCACTAGCTGTATCCCTGTTTCTTGTGTTCCATGTCGGAATCCTGGCATTTAGAATAGATTTCGGGGATGGCTTAAAGAAAGTCCTGATAGCCAGCTAGCCACAACATAAACAATACAGTCCTATTCATGTTTACTCAGAAGTACGTCCCAGGTACATCTGCACAGGATTACAGCCTTAGAACATCGCATCAAGCATGTTTGTACATGGCCAGCCCTACCACAAAGTATAGTGATAGGCAGCAGCCTCAGACCACAGATGTCAAGCACCATTAAAGGGAGGCAAATTAACAGCTTGTCTTTCTAACTAATATTTATTGGTTTTGTTTTTTTACACTTTGGGAATTTTAATTTCCTGCCTTAAATGCAAAAATATTTTCATCTGACTCTGAATAACTAACTAGCATGTATCTACACACTGCTGCACATAAAACTTGCCTTGCTAGATCAGATCAAAGTCCATCAAACTTTTTCTAGCTGCGGCCAGCCAAGTTTATAAGCTGTGCCTGAGGTATCTTCCCTATTTGAGCTTGCCAGATGATTCCATGTGGAAATATCACTCCTGTGAATAGTTTTGAGACTGGCATTACCCAGTTTAAAATTCTTTTTCACATCCGTGTATAGTAGTAATTTTTAATAAGGTGTTGGAAGGCATGCTGAAGAATAAATTGTGGAAAGCTTGGATCAGCACCAATTACTTTTTTTAACTGATTGATTTGATTTATTACGTTTATATGCCCACCCATCAACAAATATTCTCTGTGTGGCTTAGGACGCAATCCTATGCAAGTTTAGACAGAAAAAAGGCCCACAACTCCCAGCATGCCCCAGCCAGCATAGCTGCCTGGGGCATGCTGGGAGTTGTGGGCCTTTTTTCTGTCTAAACCTGCAAAGGATTGTACCTTTGCAGATCAAAACGAACAAGGTAAAATGTTAAAACATACAAAACATACAAAATTAAAAACAACAAACAATAAAAATGTAACATAAAACCCTCTCCTAATAGCGCTAGCATAAACAATTAGCAATTGAGAATTTCACTATCAGATTTCCTGGGGTGGGGCTCTCATACCTTTAATATCAAAGGATTTTATCAGTCTAAGGGTGCAATCCAGTATGGCTGGCTGGGGAATGCTGGGAGTTGTAGGACTTTTTTCCTGTCTCAACATGCATAGGATTGCACCCTAAATTTATATACCAGTTTATGTGAAGACTATACAGCCACAGCCATGTGTGCTATGGTAACCTTTCAACTTTACTACTCCTTATGTGAGTGATTTATTTGTTGTTTCAACCATCATGGTCATACCAAGCAAAAATACACATACATACACCAGCTCTATTAAATACACCAAAACACAGAAGCTCTATAATACACATTGTGGAGAAAGCCAACCTAAAACCCCTTTCTGACACACACACACTCACCAAGGAGGGGGGAAGGAGACCCAGGGGGCAGAGACAGCCAGTCTCCACAGAGACCAACAGGGACAAACAACATCTGCATAGAATCACCCCAGGGGGGAAGGCAAGAAGCATCCCCAAGTTCGTCAATGCTCTCGTATATCAGCCCCATCTACATAAGACTTGAATACCTTGCGAGAGCAGACATTTCGGCACCCATAAGAAAGGGCCATTCAACACCACAGGATGGGACCATTAAGCAGGTGGCTTCAAGGGGACCCCACCCACCTGAGGAGGGTGGCAACCCACCTGATTGGCCGCCCACCTGAGGAGGGTGGCAACCCACCTGATTGGCCACCCACCTGAGGAGGGTGGCAACCCACCTGATTGGCCGCCCACCTGAGGAGGGTGGCAACCCACCTGATTGGCCACCCACCTGATTGCAGAGGGAGGCGCTACCTGAAACCCAAGGTATAAAACACCCTGCGCAAGAGAACTGAGTTGTTAGACCTGATCAGCAGTCTTGCCCCATGCTTGGGGTAAGAGAACGAAGAGATCGGCAACCCCGGGTAGCAGCACCCGGCGTGCTCCAGCTAGCTGAAATCACTGGCCGCTTGGGTTGACCGGACCCCCGGGAAACCAAGCTGAAATCACTGGCCGCGTGGGTTGACCGGACCCCCGGGCAACCAAGCTGAAATCACTCACAAGCCGCTTGGGTAGACCAGACCTCCGCCGAGAACCCAGCTAGCCGCTTGGGTAGACCGGACCTCCGCCGGGAACCCAGCTAGCAGCATGCGGTTGACCGGGCCTCTGCTGGAGCCCAAGCTGAACTAACTAGCTGAGAGCCCTGAAATCACGGTGTCCTTGAGATTTCTTGCTTGCTACTTTGTGCTGTACTGATAAGCTGTATTGCTGGCGTGTGTCTGGGTTGGTGACGGTCATTTTGTAAATAAACTTGTTTTATAAAAGATACTTTTGTGGCTATAAGTTATCCCTTTGTTCTAGGCTAAGGGTGATAGTCGCTGGGGGACCTCAGAGAAGGCCCGCCCCCAGGACTCGCTACCCCCTTAGTATTGAACCCGCGCAGAAGACCAGGTTGGCGGTCTTCCACTTGGTGGCAGCGGTGGGATAACTTATTAGCCCAGAATATCTCCCAGACCCAAAGTAGCAAGAGCCTAAGGATCACCATAGGCGACCCAGAGCCTGACAGAGCAACTGGGGGAGCCGAGCCACGGCGGCCCCTGCCCGCAACCCCCATCACCCCGGGGTTGGCGGCGCTGATCCGGCTGACAGAGCGGCAGAGGGAGCTGCTGGCAAGTCTGGGGCCGGGTGCCCGACCCAGGGGCCGCCCTATCCCAGTTCCGACAGATGGGGGAGAGGATGTGTAGACCGAGGACCCCGCTCCCCTGGAGCCCCTAGAGCCCTTCGAGCTTCCCTCGGACTAGATGGCACACGAGCGGGAGAGGATGGCCCACGAGCGCGAAATGATCCAGATGCAGATAGAGCTGGCCAAGATGCAGCTTGAGGTGGGGAAAACTCCCCCGATTGTCCCCTCTGCTCCTCCCCCTCCGTCGTGGGACCGCAAGGCGTTCCCCTACTACAAGCCAGGGCAAGATGTCCTGATGTTTTTGCACATTTTTGAAATGGCGTGCCAAGAGCAGCGGGTCCCCGACAACTTGTGGTTGTCCGCCCTGCGAACCCAGGTCAGTGGGGACCTGGCTGACCTCCTCGGGGCGCATCTGCGGAAGACCCCGGCAAGCTACGAGGCGTTCAAGGCAGCGGTCAGACAACACTTCGCCCTCTCCGCCGAACATTGCCGGCGAAGATTTCGAGAGGGTAAACCTTCCCCTGAGACCACCCACGTGGCATGGGCAGCCCAAGTAATGCACGTCTGCGAGTCCTGGGTGGAGGCTTCCCGGGCCTCCACCCTGAAGGAAGTTGTCGAGCTGTTCGCCATAGAGCAGTTCTTCACCACCATCCCGAAGGAGCTGGCCGCTGTCGTAAGAGATCAGAAGCCCCGTACCTGTGAGGCGGCGGGGATCATGGCCGACGAGATGGGGCTATACCAGACGGCCCCATCCACCAAGGGAAGTTCCGCTGCCGTGGCCGAGAAGAACCCAGAGCCGGAAAAGGGCCTGCCCCGACGGCGCGGGGAGGCCCCTCGGACCAAGGGGAACCAAAACCCTCGGTCTGGGGCCTGCTTCCACTGTAACGAGATAGGACACCTGCGGCGGAATTGCCCCAAGCTCCAACCCAAGAACCGAGATGCCCGTCCCTCACCGAGGAAAGTAAGACGCGTCGCGGGTGCTGCAGCCGCTCAAGACAACGACAGCGACGACGAGCGACGGTCGGTCCTCTCCCTCCATGCAAGCATCCCCGAAGATCGCAGTGCCAAAGAGGAACTCCAGGAGTGGGATTCCTACCGTCCTGTACCCCGTGCATCGCTGTATCGCATCGCCTCCCCGGACCAGCTGAGATAGAGCCGCAAGCAATTCTGTGAGTCCATCTATATCAATAATGTTCCCCGGGTGGGGTATAGGGACACTGGGGCAGATGTAACGGCTCTGCCCCGGGACCGCGTAGAGAGGTCCCAACTTTTGTCAAGACGTACGTGTACAATCAAACCCTATAACTCCCCCGACATCACCGTCCCCATCGCCCGGGTCCGGATCAAGTACCAGGGGTGGGAAGGAGAGATGGACGTAATCATCCATCGCCAAAAGGAGTGGGGCATCATCATCGGGAACGACCTCGCGTTCCGGGTGGCCAAAGCTAAGATGGGGGTCGTCACCCGGGGACAGGCAAGGCGAGGGGGGCCGCCCGTAACCGCACCGGTCCCAAAGCCTAAGCCCGTGCCCCCTCCACCACCCGGGGTGACCCCATCCCCTGCGGGGCACCCCGGGGAAAACCAGGCCATAGCAGAGCCCCCAAAAGACGAAGGGTTTGCTCAGATGGCTAAAGACTTTGGGACACAAGCCCAATTCAAAGAAGCCCAGCGGCTGGACCCGTCCCTGCGAGAGTGTCGCGCCCTGGCCAACCAAGACCCTGGGGTATCCCTTGCCACAGAAAGATTTATCTGGGACAATAGAACTTTGTACCGAGAGTTCGAGCCAAAGGGGGAAGTGGCACCGGGGCGCAAGCAGAGGCAACTAGTGGTTCCCCAACAGTACCGCCGCGCCGTGTTGCACCTCGCCCACGACGTGGCATGGGGAAGACACCTGGGGCAAAAGCAGACCCAAGCTCGAATTACAGAGGGGTTCTACTGGCCCATGATCGCCTCCGACATTAAGGCTTACTGTCGGTCCTGCGATGTGTGCCAGCGAGTGGGACACAATCGCGATCACCCAAGAGCTCCCCTTCAGCCTTTTCCGGTGGTGGAGATCCCTTTTGAACGGATTGCTATGGACATAGTGGGTCCCCTGAACCCGCCCACCAAGACAGTGAAAAAGTTTGTACTGACGGTAGTGAACTTTGCCACCCACTACGCAGAAGCTTTTGCGCTCGCCTCCATCTCTGCAGCCAGCCTGGCTAAGACTCTGCTCTCTCTCTTTGCCCGCTTAAAAATGCCCCGCACGGTCGTGTCGGACTGCGGCACCAGGTTCATGTCTAAACTGTTCCAGAAGATGTGGGACCTGGGGGGGGTTGACCATGTAACTTCAGTGCCTTACCACCACGAGACCAACGGACTGGTTGAACGCTTCAACCAGACTTTAGGGAAAATGATCCGGGCGTACGCTAGCCGTCACCTGGGAACTTGAGACCAAGCCCTACCCTACCTCCTCTTTGCCTACCGAGATGCTCCGCAAGAAAGCCTCGGGTTTTCCCCGAATGAACTGATGTTTAGTAGAGAACTACGGGGGCCCTTGGCTTTGTTGCGGGAAGAATGGGAGGGGGCTGCCGGCAGTTCGCCCGTGCCGGTTCACACTTTTCTGCGGCGGCTACGGGACACCCTCCACAGCGTTCGAGAAGCCGCCCAACAGCATCTGAAGGCAGCCCAGCAGCGGCAAAAGGAGCTGTATGATAAAACCGCAGTAGCCCGGACTTTTGAGGTAGGTGATAAAGTGTTGCTTCTGCGTACCCTCAAAACGGACAAGCTGTGTCTTAAGTGGGAGGGTCCGGGGACTGTAGTTGAGAAACTTGGACCAGTCAACTACAGAATATTCTTTGCTGGGGCTCCTGAAAAATGTAAAGTGTTTCATGTGAATATGTTGAAATTATATGTGGACCGGAGTGTGGGAGTGGGCTGTGTGAAGGAACATACTGATAAAGATTTCGCTGATGGAGATCTGTTGAGAGAATGGGGAGATGGTGGGGGAATAGAAGAAATCTCACTGTCACCCGCCCTGTCCGAGGCTCAGCGAGAGCAAATGAAGCAAGTGCTGGATGAATTTGAGACCATGTTCTCAGACCGCCCCGGGCGGACCCCACTCATCCAGCACACCATTCAAACAGGTGACAGCCCCCCTCTGCAATCTCTGCCATACCGGGCAGTGAGACCCCATGCTCAAGTCATTGCTGAAGAGGTCAAAGCCATGCTAGACCTAGGGGTGATCGTCCCTAGTTCTAGCCCATAGTCCTCCCCGATTGTCCTGGTAGCCAAAAAGGATGGGGGGGTGCGGTTCTGTGTAGACTATCAAAAAATCAACAAGGTGACCGTCCCTGACCCCTACCCCATCCCCAACATGGATGTCTTGCTAGAGAAGCTAGGGAGGGCCAAGTACATTACCACCCTAGACCTCACCAAAGGCTATTGGCAAGTTCCGCTGGACGCGGATGCTGCGCTCAAGTCTGCCTTTGTCACACACCTGGGTTTATTCCAGTTCACCACTCTTCCCTTCGGAGTCCAGAATGGTCCGGCAACCTTTCAGAGGCTGGTGAATGGAATGCTGAACAGGTTGGGAGAATTTGCCTGTGCCTATCTAGACGACATAGCTATCTTTAGCTCCACTTAAGAGCAGCATCTGCAGCATGTCCAGCGGGTCTTCCAGCAGATCCGGGACGCTGAGTTGACGGTGAAAGCAAAAAAGTGCCAAGTAAGGCTAGGGGAGGTTGAGTACCTTAGACATCGCGTCGGAGGGGGGAGCATCAAACCCATAGAAGCTAAGACCGAGTCGGTTCAGAAATGGCCCCAACCCGCAACCAAAAAACAGGTGCAGGCTTTTCTGGGACTTGCAGGGTACTATCAAAAGTTTGTGCCACACTTCAGTCAGCTAGCCGCCCCTCTGACTGATCTTTATAAGAAGCGCCACCCGAACAGGGTCCAGTAGACCGCGGCTTGCCAGACCGCTTTCGACAGGTTAAAAGCCTGCCTCACGGCAGCTCCCATTCTGCAAGCCCCAGACTTCGAATCCCCCTTCGTTCTACAGACAGATGCCTCTGAGGCCGGGATGGGGGCGGTGTTATTACAAGAAAAGGTGAGAGAAGGGCTGCGCCCCGTTGCATACCTGAGCAAGAAGCTCCTGCCCAGAGAACGTAGTCTTGCCACCATTGAGAAAGAGTGCCTGGCCGTGGTGTGAGCCATCACCAAGTTGCGCCCCTACCTCTGGGGGAGACGGTTCCGCCTGCAGACTGACCATTCCCCCCTGTGCTGGTTAGATAGAGTCAAAGGCAACAACCAAAAACTCCTACAGTAGAGTCTTTGACTTCGAAATTGAGCACATCAAGGGTAAGGACAATGTCTTGGCTGATGCACTCTCCCGGGCTTTCTCAAGTGATAGGCAAGTCGATGAGAAATTGGGGTGTGAGACCCCAATGCCATCTTTTCCCCGGGGGGGAGATGTGGAGAAAGCCAACCTAAAACCCCTTTCTGACACACACACACTCACCAAGGAGGGGGGAAGGAGACCCAGGGGGCAGAGACAGCCAGTCTCCACAGAGACCAACAGAGACAAACAACATCTGCATAGAATCACCCCAGGGGGGAAGGCAAGAAGCATCCCCAAGTTCGTCAATGCTCTCGTATATCAGCCCCATCTACATAAGACTTGAATACCTTGCGAGAGCAGACATTTCGGCACCCATAAGAAAGGGCCATTCAACACCACAAGATAGGACCATTAAGCAGGTGGCTTCAAGAGGACCCCACCCACCTGAGGAGGGTGGCAACCCACCTGATTGGCCGCCCACCTGAAGAGGGTGGCAACCCACCTGATTGGCCACCCACCTGAAGAGGGTGGCAACCCACCTGATTGGCCGCCCACCTGAGGAGGGTGGCAACCCACCTGATTAGCCACCCACCTGATTGCAGAGGGAGGGGCTACCTGAAACCCAAGGTATAAAACACCCTGCGCAAGAGAACTGAGTTGTTAGACCTGATCAGCAGTCTTGCCCCATGCTTGGGGTAAGAGAACGAAGAGATCGGCAACCCCGGGTAGCAGCACCCGGCGTGCTCCAGCTAGCTGAAATCACTGGCCGCTTGGGTTGACCGGACCCCCGGGAAACCAAGCTGAAATCACTGGCCGCTTGGGTTGACCGGACCCCCGGGCAACCAAGCTGAAATCACTCACAAGCCGCTTGGGTAGACCAGACCTCCGCCGAGAACCCAGCTAGCCGCTTGGGTAGACCGGACCTCCGCCGAGAACCCAGCTAGCAGCATGCGGTTGACCGGGCCTCTGCTAGAGCCCAAGCTGAACTAACTAGCTGAGAGCCCTGAAATCACAGTGTCCTTGAGATTTCTTGCTTGCTACTTTGTGCTGTACTGATAAGCTGTATTGCTGGCGTGTATCTGGGTTAGTGACGGTCATTTTGTAAATAAACTTGTTTTATAAAAGATACTTTTGTGGCTATAAGTTATCCCTTTGTTCTAGGCTAAGGGTGATAGTCGCTGGGAGACCTCAGAGAAGGCCCGCCCCCAGGACTCGCTACCCCCTTAGTATTGAACCCGCGCAGAAAACCAGGTTGGCAGTCTTCCACTCACATGCTCTATAAAAGGATAAGATTAAAACAGAAGTCTCAATCAAGAAGATTAAAACAGGAGTCTCTATCAGACTGAATTCCCGAATGTCCCGTTAGAGATCAGACAAAATACATCCAAACAATAAAATAAAAATAAAACAAAGACAATACATATTTAGTTTAAAAGTACAAGTACAATAACTTTACTACTTTAATGTAGTAAAAGTGGTGGCACCGTCTAAAACTCGTCTGGTAACACAGCGTCATCCTCAGCCATGGATGCATGTAGAGTTGCGACTGGAGTGAGCCTCAGTCCGCCAGTTAGAGAGGCGATGGAAGTGGAATCCATCAGATGAACTGCGTCTGAATTTGAGATCTGCCCTTACTACTTATTATCGTCATGTAGATGAATCTCAGGAGGGTTATCTGCAAAGGAAGATTCAGTCCCAAGCCTCTATGCCACGTCAGCTATTTGCTACATTTAATACCTTATTGAATCCATCGGCTGGTTGTGATGAGAATCACGCAATTTGTGATCTTACAGCAAGCGACTTGGCTTCCTTTTTTGTTCAGAAAGTGTCTACAATTGTAAATTCATTTTCGCTGGATGGGTCTTCACCACCATTTTTGTCAGCGGGTTTGCCACAGCCTTCAGCTCAGTTTGCAGACCCGTCTCTTCAGACTGGGTTTGACTTTGTTCCAGTTACTGAGTCAACTGTGGCACAGTTTATTTCCTCTTCTCCTCCTACCTCGTGTCCTGCTGACCCTTTCCCGTCCTTTCTTTATTTGACGCTTTTACCTTTGTTTTTGCCTCATATAACTTATCTGGTGAATTCTTCACTTTCACTGGGTATTTTTCTGGAATGTTTCAAGCATGCTTCTGTACGCCCCTTGTTAAAAAAAGCCTAATTTAGACCCTTCAGCTTGTGTTAATTACCGCCCTATTTCACTTCTTCCTTTTCTTTCTAAGATTTTAGAAAGAGTAGTTCTCTCCCAATTGATGACTTATTTAATTAGATTTAATCTCCTAGATTCTTTTCAATCAGGGTTTCGTTCAGGCCACTCCACAGAAACAGCCTTAACTTATGTGATGAATGATATCTTAGTGGCGAAAGCTCAGCGTCAAACATCTGTGTTGATTCTGCTGGATCTTACGGCAGCTTTTGACACACTCGACCACCATATTCTGCTTTCAAGGTTGCCATCACTGGGAATCAAGGGCAATGCTTTATCTTGGTTTGGTTCCTTCCTTTCTAATCGCTCTTGTTCTGTTTTGTTTCAGGGTTCAGTTTCAGATGTTTTCCCGTTATTAGTGGGAGTTCCACAGGGTTCAGTCTTGGGTCCTCTTCTTTTTTCATTGTATACTTGTCCTCTTGGACGTTTGGTTTCTGATCGGGGTTTTCAGTATCACACCTATGCAGATGATACACAGATATATCGAAGCTTTGCATCCATTGATACTGCAGTGTGGTAGTCCGTGACGGAATGCCTGTCAGGCGTTTCCTCATGGATGACCGCACATCATCTGAAATTGAACATGGATAAGACTGAAATTCTGGTATTTCAACCTGATCGTGTGTCATTTCCCTTATTATGTCCTTCTTTGCATATCCAGGGCTCAGTGGTGGCCCCGGTTTCAGCTGCCAAGAGCCTTGGTGTTTTGCTGGATGATCGTTTGTCCTTGCGTCCTTTTATTAATAGGACTGCTAAGGCATGTAATTTTCACCTTTTGAACATTCGCAGGATTCGCAAGTTTTTGTCTCCTGAAACAGCCCATCTGCTTGTTCAGGCTTTGGTGGTATCCCGCTTGGACTATTGCAGGGGTCGGCAACCCGCGGCTCCGGAGCCGCATGCGGCTCTTTGGAACCTTTGCCGCGGCTCCGAGAGGTGACTGTGACAGGTTCGCCGCTCCGCTCCACACTGCCCGCCCGGTGACAGGCAATAGCGATGCCGGCGGGCGGGCGCACAGTGGAGGAGCGGCGTGACGTCACGCGGCGCCGGCTCGGCTAGGGGAGAGTGCGCGGCGGCGGCGCGCATCTGCGCAGTGCGCACCAACCCCTCCCCAGCATAGCCCAGGCCCCAGTCTTTTTTTTTTTTGCCGCTCCGCTCCACACTGCCCGCCCGGTGACAGGCAATAGCGATGCCGGCGGGCGGGCGCACAGTGGAGGAGCGGCGTGACGTCACGCGGCGCCGGCTCGGCTAGGGGAGAGTGCGCGGCGGCGGCGCGCATCTGCGCAGTGCGCACCAACCCCTCCCCAGCATAGCCCAGGCCCCAGTCTTTTTTTTTTTTGCCGCTCCGCTCCACACTGCCCGCCCGGTGACAGGCAATAGCGATGCCGACAGGCCGGCGGGCGGGCGCACAGTGGAGGAGCGGCGTGACGTCACGCGGCGCCGGCTCGGCTAGGGGAGAGTGCGCGGCGGCGGCGCACATCTGCGCAGTGCGCACCAACCCCTCCCCAGCATAGCCCAGGCCCCAGTGACCCAGTCTTTTTTTTTTTTGCAATGTACCTTTTTCATTCGTTATTTAGGGGCACTTCCTGGTAATGTACTTCGGCGGTTACGTCATTCGGCGATTCGCAAGGGCTGCTGGGATAGCAGCTTCATGTATCCCAGCAGCCCTTGCGAATCGCCAAATGACGAAATCTCGCAGCTGCGCTTTGGGATGTCTGCGCTCTGCCTCCGCCCCGCCTCCTCTCAGTGAGCTTTACGGGATGTAATGCTTTTAATCCGCCGAAGTACATTACCAGGAAGTGCCCCTAAATAACGAATGAAAAAGGTACATTGCAAAAAAAAAAAAAAAGTGTTTGCATTGCTAAAATCTCATTTAAAGGGGAACACATACATATAATGTTCAAAAATGGGTGGAACTCCGCTTTAAGTTTAATGAAAAATATAAAGCTCTGCCTGTATAAGATGAGCAGAGATCTTACTGGATACCAGTCTGCCTTGTCTTCTACTGCCCTCCTTCATAGCCCTCCATTACTATCAGTGCCCGCCTCAATTACTGCTTTGCCCCAAATCTGTCAGTCCTTCTCACTTTGTCGCATAACATTGCATTTGCCAGAATTTAGCAGCATGGACAGTCTCTCCCCCACTTGTCAGTCTGTCCCACCTTAGACACAAGGTTAGAAGTGGACTCTGAGAAATTATTCTCCATCAGCTCCGCTCCTTCTGTCTCCATCAGCTCTGCTCCTTAGTACTTTTTTGTGTGTGTGTTTCACAACTCCCACGCAGTTGTGTGTGTTCTTCACCCGCGCAGTGCTGCTTAGGCTGGCACCGGCTCCGTCACTCCACCCCCTCGCACGCAGGCGGCCTGGCTAGTACAGTGCCTGGTGAAGTCAGGCCGCCTGCATGCGAGGGGGTGGAGTGATGGAGCCGGTGCCAGCCTAAGCAGCACTGCGCGGGTGAGCAGCACTGCGCGGGAGTGAAGAAAAATCCCATTAACCAGGTAAATTAAATATTTTAATTAGCTATTAATTTGCAAAAATATATTTTACATTGTTAAGTGAAAAAGTCCTTTTTTTTCTTCAGATTGACAGCTGACTGCACGATCCTGTATATAGCATTAAGATAAGAAACAATATATGCAGTGTTATATTTGTTTTAAATGTCGCAATGGTTTTGCGGCTCCCAGTTTTTTTTCCCCGTCGGAAACGGGTCCAAGTGGCTCTTTATGTCTTAAAGGTTGCAGACCCCTGGCAGTCACTATTGTAATAGCTTAATAGCTGGCTTGCCCTCTTCTGTGCTTCTTCCACTGGTTCTGGTTCAGAACAGCGCTGTTCATGTTGTTCTGAACTTGCCCCGATACTCCCATATTACTATGGCCCGTAGGAATCTTCATTGGCTACCCATTCGGACTAGGGCCCAATTTAAATTATTGGTTCTTGCCTTCAAGGCTTTGCACTCTAATGTCCCTCATTACTTATCATCTAGGCTTTCCTGGTATGTTCCTGGTAGGAATTTAAGATCAGTGGGCCAGGGATTATTAGCAGTCCCACCGACACGTTCTGCCTTGTCAAGGCTGCGAACCTTTCAGGACCTGGTTCCACTTTTGTGGAACAGGCTTCCCATGGACCTCCGATTGGAGGAGGATCTTTCCCGCTTTCGAACGGGATTAAAGACTTATCTTTTTAGTCAGCCAGAATGAGTGGTTGGGCTAATGTGGTGGTTGCTGGGATTTGATACTGCATAGTAAGTGGTTGGTGTTGGTTATTTTATTGTATTGTTATGTTTACTGTATATGTTATTTGTCCCGCCCTTTGGTATAAGGGGCGTTATAAATAAACGTATTATTATTATTATTATTATTATTATTATTATTATTATTATTATTATTGTGGCTGCCCTGGAAAGCAGTTTGGAAACTTCAGCTTGTTCAGAATGCGGCAGCATGACTTTTGTCAAGTACTAGGTATCAGGCGCATGCAACACCAATCCATCATGAGTGCCATTGGTTACCAGTTTGTTTCAAGGCTACATTCAAGGTGCTGGCTTTGACTTTTAAAACCTATACAGCCTGGGTCCCAGGTATCTTAAGGAGCAGCTGCTGCCATATATACCACGCCATGAGTGAGATAATTGAGAGTGATGCTCTGCCCGAGGTGAGGTCTGTGATCAGAAATAGGTTTTGGTTTATAGAACTCTCTCCCCAGGCTGGCTCACCAGACACGTTGAGGGGAAGAGCCGTAGCTCATTCATTGGCAGAGGCACTTGCTTTGCATGCAAAACATTCCAGCTTCAACCCCTGGCCTCTCCAGGTAGAGCTGGGAAAGACTTGTTAGAAATCCTGCAGAGCCTCTGCCTGTCAGTGTAGCGCTGACAAGGCAGAGCTTCATGGACCAATGTGCTGACTTGGTATAAGGCACTTCCCACATTCACATACTTTTGGTACTTTTCAATATGTAGTCAAGATGCATCTATTTCACTTGGCTTCTTTAAGAGGTCCACTTTTCATGCTGATCTTTTTAAATTGTTATTTTAAACAATTTTTAGGATGTTTTAAAGATGTTTTTAAGATGTTTTAAGGATGTTTTAAGATGTTTTAATAGTATATATTGTGTTGTTTTAGTTTAGGTATTTTATATTTTCTGTTGTTCCCTGCCTCGATCTGGATGGAGAGGCGGGTAATAAATAAATTATTATTATTATTATTATTATTATTATTATTATTATTATTATTATTATTATTATTATTATTATTCTGTTGGGATTCAGGCCTGAGTTTGGCACTGAAACTGTCTTGATTGCTCTGATGGGTGACTTGTCCCAGAAGAGGGAGAGAATTAATTGTCCCAGAAGAGGGAGAGAATTAAGTTGTTTTTTTTTAAATAAACAACTGATTCTTTACTGGGTGGTAATCATCTAGTGGCTCTCAGTGGCACACACCACTTTTTAAAAAGTGGAGTCTGTGAGGCAGATAAATATTTATTGTAAGTTTATGGAGAAATTCAGTGGGATGGTTTTGGAATTTTCAGGGATCCCCAAGCCATGTTTAATTTTTGCCTAAGCTGGGAAAGTGGCACGACTACGTGTCATTTAGGTCCCAGAGGCTAAATCCAAAGTGGCCCAGAGGATATCTTTTACTGGCACAACTATGCTAAGAGAGTAGCCATTTTTCAAGTTACACAGAATTTTTCTGGTAGGAATAAAAATGGGGAAACAAAATGTTGTTTCTAGCTGCAGAAGAGTTTGGAGCAACTCAAAAAGCTGTTACTAACTGTGTACCAACACAGTTCTGACCATAAAAAATATAATCTGGACCATTTTGGATCCTCACCCCACATAAATAAGAGTACATTGTTATGCTCCCTGTTGATGAATCCAGGATATCTACAACTCTCTGGTTCCATACTCATAATTAGCATGAGTTTGTAGGAATCACTAAAAGCATGCACTGAAAAAGTAGGGAGGGGCAGAATCTGTCCTTCTACCATTCTTTGACCACCCTGGAGTAGTTAAAGTTATTAATAGGAACCTTAATCATGTTGAACATGTGCCCTTACTTATGAAAGAGCTATTTTGGGGATCGCAGTCAAGTTTACTTTAAGAGAAGGGTGCACAAACTTTATGACCCCAAGGATAGCATGTGATGCTGGCTTGGCAGGCAGATGCCCCACCCCCACACGTGCACCACATGTGCGCACACATGCAAATCCCAACAATCTTGATACAGATTACTCTGTTCTTGGTGGGTGCGGGAATTCAGTGACAGGGCAGTCAGGACACCCAAGCGGGGCTGCAGGGAGGAAAGAGCAATCTGTATTTGGATTGCTGGGATGTGTGTGTGTGTGTGTGTGTGTGTGTGTGCACATGTGGTGCGGCCCCTGACTGCCAAGCCAGCATCACATGCTTTCCTCAGGGCTGAAAAGTTTGTGCATCCCTCCTTTAAAGTAAATTTCATTGCAATCCCCCAAATAGCTCTTTCACAACTAAGAGCAAAAAAAGTTGTGCACTCCTGTTGTAGGTATAAAAAGCACTGAGGATAAAATAGAATGCTGAGGGATACCACAGATAGATTACAGGAAGTTGAGTAGTAGTCACCCAGTAGTCCAAGAACGAACACAACCACCCTAGTATGGTACTTCCAGTCCCCAACCCAGACAGACTATCTGTGGTCAACTGTAACCAAAGCGGCTGAGGGGTCCAGTAGAATTAATGTAGTCATTAATTCTCTCCCTCTTCTTATGCTACATACCTAATTGAATAGCATCAATTGAAATACGAAGAATCCAGAATAATTCTACTTGAAACAGGTGGACCACAGATTGTTAGCTGTGCTCAGTTGCCATAGCAACTTCCAAAGTGATGCAATGAAGAAATAGCATCAAAGAATATAGCTAAGTGTACATGACAAAGTCTGAGGCAAAGCAGCTCTACTGGCTGCAGAGAACAAAAACGGCATTGCCTGGTTTTCTAACTAAGAAGGTCTGACTCCTGAATGATCATAGGTAGGAAAGTAAATACGGTAGGTAGCCAGTTCCAGTACTGAAGCAGAGGTGACTGGACAGAACACCAAATTAAGTTGTGAATCTGGATGGAACAGTCAGTTATGTTGTCTGTATTGAAAGGTGAACAAGATGCAAATCAGATGTTGTAAGAGGCTTTTTTCTTCTTCTTACTGCAACGTTCATATCCTCTAACTGACGAAAAGATGGGGTGGGATAGTCATCTGACATTGTGACCAAGGGCCTTGTAGCTTGGTAGTGAGCAACAAACCAATGAGTTAGGATGCAATCCTATACTTGTCTACTCAGAAGTCAGCCCCATTGAGTTCAATGAGATTTACCCCCAGGTATTTATTTATTTATTTATGTATTATATTTATACCCCGCCTTTTTTCCTGCAAGGAACCCAAGGCGGCTTACATAATCCTCCTCCTTCTCCTCTCCATTTTATCCTCACAACAACCCTGTGAGGTAGGTTAGGCTGAGAGTCAGTGACTGGCCCAAAGTCACTCAGTGAGTTTCATGGCTGAGCGGGGACTAGAACCCGGATCTCCCGAGTCCCAGTCCAACACTCTCACCACTACGCCATCCTAAACCATTTCCATAGGGATTGGTGGTAGCGTTTATCCTATGACAGGCCTGGTTACAGACAATGGAAAGGAACACAATTATATAAGCAAGTAATGTGCTCAGAGGAACCCATGGGAGGAGCAGGGAAGAAAATATCTAATTAGACGTTTGATCCATTGCTCTCCAACACTATCCTTCAATGTAAGAGTGTGACCCACAATTTATTTGTTGCATTTATATACTGCTTGTCTGTAACCAACCAAATTGGTTTACAAAAATTAAAAAAAACACAAGAATAAACAAATACAGACATAAATAAAGCAACATTAAAAATCTTAAAAACCATAATTTAAAAATCCAAAGATGGACCCCCTTCCTGAATGCAGGGAGAGTGGGGACCAGTCATAACCCCAGAGGGAGCATGTTCCAAAGTTTGGGAGCAACACAAGAGAAAGGCCTTTCCCATGTGCCCAACAAGCAGGCCTCTATGAGCGATGGGATCTTCAAAAGGGCCTCTCCTGCTGATCTTAGTAACTGAGCAGGTTCATACCCAGAGAGGCTCTCCCTCAGATAGCCAAGCCATAAGCCATTCAGCATTTTAAAGGTTAAAACCAACACTTTGAACTGAGCCTGGAAAACAATTGGCAACCAGTGTAGATCTTTCAGTACTGGAGTGATGTCATCCCAATACCATGCACTGGTTAGCAGCCTAACTGCCACCTTTTGGACCAACTGAAGGTTCCAGATGTTCTTCAAGATGTTCCACATAGAGTGCATTGCCATAGTCTAGCTGTGATGTAACCAAGGCATGAATAACTGTTGCCAGATCAGACTGACTCAGGAATGGCCAGAGTGGGTGCACCAGATGTAGTTGTGCGAATGCATTCCTTGCCATGGCTGCCACCTGAAGATCCAGGGACAGCGTAGGGTCCAGGAGCACTCCCAAGAAGCACTCCCCAACAGGCCTGTGGCTCACGCTGGCTCAGCTTGTCTGAGCATGGAAAGCTAAGCAGGGTCAGGCCTAGCTATTAATTGGATGGGAGACCCCTCCTCTAGTTTCCTGCATTGAGCAGGGGGTTGGACTCAATGGCCTTGTAGGCTCCTTCCAACTCTATGATCTATGAAATCTGATTTTTTAGGGGGAGGACCACCAGCACCTATGCTGCCCTAATGGGAGTTTGTACTTCAGACCTGGACCAGTTAATGCATACACACATTCCATGGCTGCAGAGAGGACTGTTTTGTTCCTTGCTCTCATTAGGTATGTAGTTACTTAGTTTTCTCATACCTTGCTCTTCCTTTACAAAGCTCCGGGTGACTTATGTGGGCTCTCAGTAGTCCCCCATCCAGGCGCTGATGTGCTACAGCAGGGGTGGGGAAGCTGTGGCCCTCCAGATGTTGTGGGACTCCAGCTCCTGTCAGCCCCAGCCAGCATGGCAAATGGTTGGGGAAGATGGGAGATGTAGTCCAAAAACATCTGGAGGGCCACAGGCTCCCCACCCCGTGCTACAGAACTGGGTGCTTCCATACCATTAACTAGGTTCCCTCATTCTTAGTTTATCTTACTCCGTATCCTCCTGTTTGCTTTATGTACTTTGCATCTCTTTCTTCTTATATCCTATTCTTTATTGTCTTGCCATTTTACTCATCCTTTCCTAGAAGCAACCTCCAGCTCATTCAAGTTGAGCCAGTGAGCTTGACTTGGACTGCGAATATTGGGAGATCAAATATTCACAAAATCCACAGGTAATCTTTGGGCCAGTCGCTTGATCTCAGTCTTACCTGCTTCACAGGACTGTTGTGAGGATAAAATGGGGGGGGGGAGACACTCACATATACCATGAGCACTGCCACCATCTCTATGAGGAAGAGCACAATTACAATAATAAATAAAATTAAAATTATACACCATAGGCATTTCATTTCCATGCCATCACCGTGACTTCACTACTTGCGTGCATGTTTCATATCTTTTCCTTTCTTCTACTTTTCTTTCTCTTTAGCTTTCAGTTCCTTAAGGTTTAAGGGAAATTACACAGAGCTAAGAGTTCAGTATGCAGTAATGACTCATTGATAAAAAAGAGAGATGCTGAGGCTGAAGTCTGCTTGGCAGTCACGTCATACATTCTTATCCAAACATTCTCCCAGTCCTTCAGTC
This sequence comes from Shinisaurus crocodilurus, assembly GCA_021292165.1. Classification (NCBI taxonomy): domain Eukaryota; kingdom Metazoa; phylum Chordata; class Lepidosauria; order Squamata; family Shinisauridae; genus Shinisaurus; species Shinisaurus crocodilurus. The sequence goes on along the minus strand of CM037879.1, from coordinate 252,777,988 downwards.
TGATACATATGGGCAGGCTGTGCCTAATCAGTGGAGAAGGAAAGAGCTTAATCAGTGAGGAAGACCTCACATGGTCTAAGGCTGATTTTAACTTTAAAAGCAGGTTTGGAGGCTGAGGTTTTTTTTTCCTCCTGATGACCTTTGGCTCAGATTAAGCCCCAAAACTAGGAAGTTCTTGACCCAGCACCAGGTTCTTTTTAATAGAATTGTAGATCGGGTTAGAAAAAAAAATGACCCCAGAAAGCTGCTGCCACTCAGGATGGCAATATGTGACACATTCCCCCAAACCAGCTCTCCCCAATTGGCCTGGTGCCCTCCAGAAGTTTTGGACTCTGATTCCCAGCATTCCTGACAATTGGCCATGCTGGCTGGGCATGATGGGCACTGAACTCCAAAGCAGCTAGAAGGCAGCATGTTGGTCAAGGCTGCCCCAAACCATGATCTGAGCGTGATCCTTTGTGACCTAAAATTCAGCATGGTGGTGCTTCCAGGTGGAGGGCTCCTAGTGCTACCAATGAGAAGGCACTGTGCAGCTATTCCATCTTTTTCTCCTTAACAGATTTTCTGTGGTAAGATAAAAGACAGAAGAAGCAGTAGGGAAACCCAGGAGGGTTACAAGTAGAAGATGGCGTCTGGACCCCACTGTAAAATTCTGTGAATGAGGCAGGGTCATGGCATGATAAAAGCTTCATCTGGAAGGTGTGAGGAGCCCCATATGTGAATTACACTGTTAAACCCTTAATGCAGGTTGGAGGGCTGTATTGAGAGAGAGTAGCTTTCAGCAGCCCTGCAATATAGTCCATAGTTAATATCACAGGGCAGAGATAGGGCTACTTAAATTATTCCCTCAGACCTCCTCACAGGCCAAACCAAGCATTCAGCTGCATGTTCCATTGACTTACTTGCATGCAGATTGGTTGCCTTTTTAAACATTAAAAAATTAAAAATAATAATAAACTATTTTTACACATAAAGTAAGATGCAAATTGGGGCAGGGATTCCTGTCTTTGATGCTAATTTTTGTTTTTCAGCCCACTCACTCAGCCACAGGCTCAGGTAACACATACACACCAGGGATACACTGCAAAATTTTGTTGCAGGGTTCATCATTAATGTGGATTCCCTAAACTGTAATTTTTTTGAGGGAAAGATGTCTTCTATGGGATTGTGACAAAATTAATTTCCTGTGATGGGAATTTAAAATAAAGTGGAATTGGGATGTCTTTCTCTTGCCAATTGTAAAGGTCCACGTGATTTTCCACAACTATATATCCTTGTAGACTGAGACTTAGCCAAAATAATCTTTAAAAGATTCAACCATATCACAGATGTCTTCTTTGAAATTATGTTACAGCTCAGCCTAGTTGAGCTGGCATGGCTCAGATGCTCTCTGCTTTTACTGACTCTCATCTATTGTACAATAAAGTAAGACATGTAGGAAAAATATGTTCCTGGAAGGCAGATGGATCTGTGCCCTTTTTGCTGTTAAAATGGTTACTTATCATAGTGTAATACTGTCCACTTTTTTCTGTACAAACCTTCTGATCTCTGTATTAAACTGATGCAACGCTTGTTCATCAGTAAGAACTCATCACCTATGCTTATCTCCCCCAAAACTGTAAGGTAATAACGGAAGTTCTTCTGAATATAAGCCTGATTGAGAGGAATGAGATGGGGGAAATAATTTGCAGTTGTAACAATAGTTGAACAATAAAAGCTGCACGAGAACCAGCTGATAAAAATAAATTAAATACTGGGGGAAATTGATTATTAATCCCATTATTTTTCACTGTTCAAGAATAATTGGGCTTTGGGGATAGATTAATTATTGACTTCTTTCTGTTTGTGCAGACACTGAGTAGTCAAGAAGGCATGTGCCTCTCTTCCTAACAGTGCAAAGAGATTAGAAGAGCTGATATCAACTGCAGAGGATTGGTAAAGCAAAACAGAAAATACTCTTTCTACGGATTGAACTGATTGTGATCTGCGACACAACACCATTGCACGGCTTAATGGGTTTGTTGCCCCAGTGGTGGTAATTTACATTTCCCCCCCAGTGGTGGTAATTACCAGTGGTGGTAATTCACATTTTTTCAGGAAAGTAAATCAATAACTATCATTATCAGAGTTTCAGGTCATTAAGGGTGCTTCTAGATCTAGACAGAGGGCTCCTAGCCCTACCAATCAAAATACATTGTGCAGCTATTCTGTCTTTTTCTCCTTAACAGGTGTGTGTGTGTGTAAATAAATAGACAGAAGAAACAGTGGAAAAGCATGGGAGGGTTACCCAGTAAAATTTGGTGAATATGGCAGGGTGATTGTATGATAAAAGCCTCACCTTTTTATTTGCTTTTTGGTCACTTTTTAGTTGTGGTTGGGAAATATGTGGATAAAATAATTGCCATCTTCAGTTATGTTTCATTAATGTTTTAGCAAATTGGTTGATACCATTTATGGTTATTTGATTGTGGATGGGGACTTTAATGAGATTTTAGATCCTTTGCTGGATTGGATAGGAGTATGCCTGCTCCCAAGAGGCAAACAGTGGTGAGATTTACACTCCAGGTCTATATGGCTGAACTTGGTTTGACTGATGCTTGGAGAATTTTGTATCCTGGCAAGAGAGACTACAATTTTATTTCATCTGTCCATCATAACTGCTTTTGATTAGATTATTTTTTGGTTCCAACATTTTTGCTACATCAAATAAATGTTTGTAAGATTTAAGATGCTGGTAGTCTCAGACAATCCTACAGTCTGCTTGGAGTTGCGATTTTCAGATTTGCCAAGGCCCCTCAGTCTCTGGCACTTTAACATTTCTCTTCTTAATGATGAGGTGTTTAAAAATCAGATTTCTGCTGAGTTACTCGAGTATTTTAACATTAATGAGGGTACTATTGATTCTGGTGCCATTGAGTGGGAGGCCAATAAAGCTTTTATATGGGGCCAAATTATGCCTTCTATAAGATTTTTTTTAAAAAATGCAACAAATATCTCTAAATAAGTTGAAATCTCTTATAACCCAGTTTGCCATTTCCCCAACTACATGACTTTATCAGGAGCTGCGGAATGTTAAACATGAGCTAAATAATATTATTTCACAGCAGGCGAAATTTGCCTTAACCTGTTTACAACAGGCATATTGGGAAAATGTTGACCATCTCGGTACAATGAACGTCTTAAACAGCAAAAAGATCAAAATATTATTTCAGCTATTAAAGATGGGAGTGATACAATATACACCTCTCCCATAGACGTAAACTCACAATTTTTAAAGTTCTATTCTGATTTGTACAGTATGGGTAGTGAAACATCAGAGCAGAACATAGACATGTTTTTCTCAAGTTGATCTTCCATGTTTAGTTGCCTCACAACAGCAGTTTCTCTCAGCTCCTTTGCATATTGAAGAAAGTAAGAAAGCCATTACAAATATGAATACTGGGAAATCACCGGTCTGGACAGGTTTCCAACTGAGTGGTATAAAACATTTTCTAACGTGTTAGTTCTAAAACTTCATTGTTGTATAATCATATTTTTGAATTGGCTCCCTTTATCATTAAATTATGCTTATATTACAGTGAATCCTAAGCTTGGCAAGGATTACACTAATTGTGATAACTATCAACCTGTTTCATTAATTAATGTAGATATTAAAAATGCAATTCTGGCTAATAGATTGCAACAAGTTAACACAACACTGGTTCAAGCAGATCAGGTGGGATTTATTAAACATAGGCAGGGGGTGGATAATCTTAGATTAGGTGTTGATCTGATAGCTTTAAATACTGATAGAACAGAACAGGCTGCCATTGTTTCTTTGAATGCTGAAAAGGCCATTGACAAAATTCAGTGGAAATTTATTTTTTCTACATTGAGTAATTTATTGGAGGATATGGAAATGAGTCGGTCCTATACTGGTTAGGATAAAGCAGAGTTTTCCCCCTTATGCGCAGCCTGGTTATTGAAACTGGTTATCGCCATGTAGGTTGCTAAACCCTGGTAAAAGGCTCTTTAAAGGAATGGATTGTCCATTCAAGGTTTACAACTAATAAAGACATTTATTAGTTTAACTTACAGTCCATTTATTCATATATGCAGGATGCATATAGGCAGATTAGACTCTTTGGTGTTAAGAGTCCGCTTCATTGGAGATCACAGGCTAGAAGCTAGCTCAGACCATGTGTCCATCATGTTGGAGAGGGAGGGAGGGAGGGAGGGAGAGGGGGGGAGGCTGGAAGTAGGGAGGAGGGGTTAGAAAATATACACCCTGAGGATTGTTCAATTAACCCTTTCCTCCCACTGTAACTAGTGGTTGCATTACCTCATTGATTTAAGCAGGCAATATTATAATTTCCATCATAATTTTGGCTTTCCTTTAGAATTCTTGAAATGGGTCAGAGTTCTATATTTAAGCCCAAGAGCTAGAGTTATGACCAATGCTCTCTTCTTGGCTTTTTTCCCCCCGCTTGAGAGAGGTACCAGACAGGGAAGTCCACTTTCTCCATTGATATTTGATTTATGTTTGGAACCCCTGGTGTGTGCTATTAGACAGAATAGTAGTATTCATGGATTTGTGCATGATTGTTTAGAATTTAAAATTATTCTTTATGCTGATGATCTTTTATTATTTATCTCAAAACTCCAGCTGTCTGTTCCAACTTTGATGCAGTTGATCAATATTTTGGTGATTTGTCTGGCTATTCAATTAACTGATCAAAGTCTGAATTGATGCTGATTGGAGATACTATGTCTTATAGTGTATTAGCTAATTGGCAGTTTAAATGGTGGCCAGATCTTATTACTTATTTGGGAATACTTATTCCCAGACATATCTCAAATGATCAAACTAAATTTGAATAAGTTGATTAATGAGTTCTCACAGGATTTAGATAGATGGGCATCTTTAAAGTTGAGTTTGTGGGGTAAGGTAAATACCCAAGATGAATATTATACCTTGGACTGTTTGTGTTTGTAGGGATTGGGCCCACTCTTCCTGCAGCGGAGGACCTGGAAACTGATTCGGAGAAAGAAGGGGAGGACAAGGAGTTGGAAGGGGGGAAAGAGGCACCTGGCTCTCCAAGGCCGACAGCTTTAGAGATAGACTCTACAGGCGGGGAGGAACGGGCAGTGTCAAATTCCACGGGAAACCAGGCTGAGCTCTCTGATAGGGAGGGGGGTGTATCCAGCATCACAGACCTACTTTTCAGAGGGCAACTCAGGAGGAGGGAACAGCTGACAAGTATCAGGCGCTCTGTGAGATTGGCTCTTAAGTATAAGGACCTGCCTTAGGGGACATGGCTGGTTGACTCTGGAAGGGGAGGGGAACTCCTCAGTTTGGAATCAACTTCTCAGCTTTAGGGAGAGCTTCCCAAATGGCTATGGTTCTAACTAGGTGTTGCTTGTGATTGACTCTGCTAATCACTCCTTTTGGAATTCAAAGCCAGACAGAGTGCTAGGCTGGCCTGAATAAAGCTTTTCAGTTACAAGCCTACCTGTGGATTTCTTCTCTGGAAGGGGGGGGGGCATTTCACCCTCGACAGTGTTATATGTGGGATTCCTCTCTCTATACCTGGTAAATATTTTCAAAACCTCAATGCTCTGTTTCCTAAATTATTGTGGGGGTTCCTCCCCACCATGAATATCCTTGAAAAGGATGCAACTTCTAATTAAAGAAGGTGGGTTTGGCTTTCTGAATCTTGCTTTATATCATTGGATCTATTTCATATATCATAGAGTTGGAAGGAGCCTACAAGGCTATCGAGTCCACCCCCCTGCTCAATGCTGGAAACTAGAGGAGGGGTCTCCCATCCAAGTAATAACCAGGCTTGAGCCTGCTTAGCTTTCCACGCTCAGACAAACTGAGCCAGCATAAGCCACAGGCCCGTTGTCCTGTACTAAATTTTGGTCTTTTCCACTTAGAGTAGTGTGAAGGACCGCCACCAGCCGTTTTCCACGAGTTAAGTGGTTAATCAGAAAGCTCGAAAACTCCCTTACATGCTCCCTGGGTTAAATCAGGTCAAGCACACTGGATTAAGCACTGAGTCAGAACGCAATAGAGTGAAACAGGCAATTGTTTACAGAAGTTTAATGGACCAAATCAGGTCAGGAAGATAAGGAGAGTTTACAGTCAATAAATCAATTAAGTCGAGGAATACAATCCACAATGAAGGAAATGGAGCTGGCAAAAACACAGGCAGAATCTATCAAACAAAAAAGAACCTACGCTAGCCTTATCTAACATAGAAGAATCTACCTCAGCCTATCTCTGGTAATTCAGTTGGACTTACAGCAATTGCCCAAACAGTCTGCTTGGGGGTTGAGCTTCCCGGGTTGGCCTGAGCTGATGACCCGTTCCGTGCAGCCTCTCACCTTGTTCCCCAATGACTTCAATGGAGCCTGGGTTGCTGTTTTTACCCCCTCGCTCGCTCCACCCTCTCACCCCCGACCCCTCCCTTTGGTAGCAGGACGAACCAGTCCTGGCTCAGCAGGGGATGCGAAGGTTCTTCAGCGCCACTTTGGCCCATGGCTCCTCACGGGTGCTTGAAGGGTGCTTGAGGGTATTTGGCAGCTCTTTGAGACTGCTTGGTGGAAGACCATTGAGGCGAATGCAAATATGTCCCTGACTTGGCAGCTTACTGAGGATGCTTGGGCAAGATTATCTAGATGCAAATGCCCACCCAGGACTGAGCTCCGCTGCCTCGGGCAGAGATTATGCAGGTGACTGGGAGGCGAGGTGTGTGTCCTATCAGGCTTTCTCTCCACAATTAGATTTTCCACCTAGGTAAGATTTTTCACCTTGGTCAGTTTTGAAATCTTCCTGCCTGGATCCTCTCTCCAAATGGATGCCATTAGGTTCTCGGCACATTAAAATGGGTAGGGGTTCCTCTCACAGTTATGGCTATTAGAGACATGTGGAGTATAATGTCACGTCAATTAAATGTTGATCCATTTTCTCATGCTAAATTGACTCTATGGGGAAATCCAGATTTAAAAATTGGTAAGAAAATGTTTTTATAGTGGACTTGGACAGATAAGTTGATTTTTATTTTTTTTTACCTTATCAATTAGTGGGTGCTGATGATGAGTTTTTGCCATTTTCGGTTTTGTGTGCCAAAAATTATTTGCCTGCTTTAGCTGAACGGCAATACTTGCAACATTTGCTAGAATCTAGTTTTGGCCCTGCCACGTTTACAGCTTTGGAGTCTCCTTCGCTAGTGGAAGCACCCACAATCCATATTTTATAAATACTTATTATTGGTGAATAAATATGATACACAGACTCTTAATCAGGAATGGAATAGGGAACTGGACTATCCCATTTTGCCTAATCAATGGATTGCTGCTTTAGCATCTGTATTTGAAGCATCTATGGATCTCAGGTTACATCTTATTCAGCAAAAACTCTTGTTCTGTGTCTATTAGATGCCACAACATCTCTTTAATAAAGATTTGTCTAGGCTAATTGCTGGAGATGTAACACAGCTAATGCTTCTTTTAACCATATGTTTCGGCAATGCCCAATAGTTGCGTCTTTGGGTGGGGAGGTTATTATATGGATAAAGGTTGTATTGGAACACTCTTTAATATTTACTGATGCACATGTCCTCTTAAATTATTTACCTGCTTCCTGAAAGTTAATGCATGGTCAGAGCAAATGGATTCTCTGCACCCTTTTGACAGCTAAAAGACTGATATTACCACATTGGAAGGATAAATGCTCGCCTCCTATAATGCAATGGATTGAGGACCTAACAATGCTTTCAACATTTGAACTGGTAGTATATAGACACCACCTGTGAATGGATATATATATATACGGATATTTGGTCTGTCTTTGTTGAAGTTTATGTATAATTATTAAAAGTTGTATGTATATATATATATATATACGTACCGGTATGTATGTATATATATATATATATATATATATAATATACATGTATTGAAATTGATATATTCAAATCTATATAGTTACAATCTCCCTTTATGGTTTTGCTTTGTTGAAATTTTAGAACAAAGGGTACAAATGACTCAATGACCTGGTTTACACGACATAGTGGGCTTGTCATGGGTTATTTTACCTATGATGAGCCATGGCACATGCGGTCACCATTATGAATATGCAAACCCCAATGGGGCTGTGGCGTGTCATCTGAACCTGGCCATCGGGGATTATGCGAGGTTTAAACAACCCTTGCATAACCACTACTAGCTGAGGATTATGTGGCTGGGTTCGGACAACATTTATTTATTATATTTATACCCCGCCTTTTTTCCTGCAAGGAACCCAAGGCGGCTTACATAATCCTCCTCCTTCTCCTCTCCATTTTATCCCCACAACAACCCTGTGAGGTAGGTTAGGCTGAGAGTCAGTGACTGGCCCAAAGTCACCCAGTGGGTTTCATGGCTGAGCGGGGACTAGAACCCGGATCTCCCGAGTTCCAGTCCAACACTCTAACCACTACGCCACACTGGGGGTTGCAAATTCATAATGACAGGCTGCACATGCCACAGCTCACTGTGGGTTAAATAACCCAAGACAAGCCCGCTGTGTCATGTGAACCAGCTGAATGGCTCTGCACTGGACTCGGGATAGGCAGAACAAAGCTTGACTCTGAAGAATGAAAGATGCTCAGTTAGGTTCCTGACTGCTTAATTGGGTTAAAGCTAATTAACTTAACATTGCAAAATCATGCTATGGAAGAACACTGGATATAGGTATGCAAAACAAAAGATATTACAAAGGGTGCTCGGGTGGTATTCTAACCAACTGATCTCTCTTGGGGATGGGGGAAGCTTCAGGATTGGGCCATTTTCCCCACCATGGTTCTGGATAGGCCAATTTACAGGTACCCTCATGGGTTAGTTGCTTTGAATGGCAGCTTAGCACTCATTTACACCTATCTGCAGTTCCATGGGAACAACAACACCCTTTGATTTAATTTGTGGAGAAAGCCAACCTAAAACCCCTTTCTGACACACACACACTCACCAAGGAGGGGGGAAGGAGACCCAGGGGAGAGAGACAGCCAGTCTCCACAGAGACCAACGGGGAAAAACAACATATGCATAGAATCACCCCAGGGGGGAAGGCAAGAAGCATCCCCAGGTTCGTCAATGCTCTCGTATATCAGCCCCATCTACATAAGACTTGAATACCTTGCCAGAGCAGACATTTCGGCACCCATAAGAAAGGGCCATTCAACACCACAGGATGGGACCATTAAGCAGGTGGCTTCAAAGGGACCCCACCCACCTGAGGAGGGTGGCAACCCACCTGATTGGCCGCCCACCTGAGGAGGGTGGCAACCCACCTGATTGGTCACCCACCTGAGGAGGGTGGCAACCCACCTGATTGGCCGCCCACCTGAGGAGGGTGGCAACCCACCTGATTGGCCACCCACCTGATTGCAGAGGGAGGGGCTACCTGAAACCCAAGGTATAAAACACCCTGCGCAAGGGAACTGAGTTGTTGGACCTGATCAGCAATCTTGCCCCATGCCTGGGGTAAGGGAACGAAGGGATCGGCAACCCCGGGTAGCAGCACCCGGTGTGCTCCAGCTAGCTGAAATCACTGGCCGCTTGGGTTGACCGGACCCCCGGGAAACCAAGCTGAAATCACTGGCTGCTTGGGTTGACCGGACCCCCGGGCAACCAAGCTGAAATCACTCGCAAGCCGCTGGGTAGACCGGACCTCCGCCGGGAACCCAGCTAGCAGCATGCGGTTGACCGGGCCTCTGCTGGAGCCCAAGCTGAACTAACTAGCTGAGAGCCCTGAAATCACAGTGTCCTTGAGACTTCTTGCTTGCTACTTTGTGCTGTACTGATAAGCTGTATTGCTGGCGTGTGTCTGGGTTTGTGAAGGTCATTTTGTAAATAAACTTGTTTTATAAAAGATACTTTTGTGGCTATAAGTTATCCCTTTGTTCTGGGCTAAGGGTGATAGTCGCTGGGGTACCTCGGAGAAGGCCCGCCCCCAGGACTCGCTACCCCCTTAGTATTGAAGCCGCGCAGAAGACCAGGTTGGCGGTCTTCCACTTGGTGGCAGCGGTGGGATAACTTATTAGCCCAGAATATCTCCCAGACCCAAAGTAGCAAGACCCTAAGGATCACCATGGGCGACCCAGAGCCTGACGGAGCAACTGGGGGAGCCGAGCCATGGCGGCCCCTGCCCGCAACCCCCATCACCCCGGGGTTGGCGGCGCTGATCCGGCAGACGGAGCGGCAGAGGGAGCTGCTGGCAAGTCTGGGGCCGGGTGCCCGACCCAGGGGCCGCCCTATCCCAATTCCGACAGATGGGAGAGAGGATGTGTGGACCGAGGACCCCGCTCCCCTGGAGCCCCTGGAGCCCCTCGAGCTTCCCTCGGACTGGATGGCACACGAGCGGGAGAGGATGGCCCACGAGCGCGAAATGATCCGGATGCAGATGGAGCTGGCCAAGATGCAGCTTGAGGCGGGGAAAACTCCCCCGATTGTCCCCTCCGCTCCTCCCCCTCCATCGTGGGACCGCAAGGCGTTCCCCTACTACAAGCCAGGGCAGGATGTCCTGATGTTTTTGCACATTTTTGAAATGGCGTGCCAGGAGCAGCGGGTCCCCGACATCTTGCGGTTGTCCGCCCTGCGAACCCAGGTCAGTGGGGACCTGGCTGACCTCCTCGGGGCTCATCTGCGGAAGACCCCGGCAAGCTACGAGGTGTTCAAGGCAGCGGTCAGACAACACTTCGCCCTCTCCGCCGAACATTGCCGGCGAAGATTTCGAGAGGGTAAACCTTCCCCTGGGACCACCCACGTGGCATGGGCAGCCCAGGTAATGCACGTCTGCGAGTCCTGGGTGGAGGCTTCCCGGGCCTCCACCCTGAAGGAAGTTGTCGAGCTGTTCGCCATGGAGCAGTTCTTCACCACCATCCCGAAGGAGCTGGCCGCTGTCGTGAGGGATCAGAAGCCCCGTACCTGTGAGGCGGCGGGGATCATGGCCGACGAGATGGGACTATACCGGACGGCCCCATCCACCAAGGGAAGTTCCGCGGCCGTGGCCGAGAAGAACCCGGAGCCGGAAAAGGGCCTGCACCGACGGCGCGGGGAGGCCCCTCGGACCAAGGGGAACCAAAACCCTCGGTCTGGGGCCTGCTTCCACTGTAACGAGATGGGACACCTGCGGCGGGATTGCCCCAAGCTCCAACCCAAGAACCGGGATGCCCGTCCCTCACCGAGGAAAGTAGGACGCGTCGCGGGTGCTGCAGCCGCTCAGGACAACGACAGCGACGACGAGCGACGGTCGGTCTTCTCCCTCCCTGCAAGCATCCCCGAGGATCGCGGTGCCGAGGAGGAACTCCAGGAGTGGGATTCCTACCGTCCTGAACCCCGTGCATCGCTGTATCGCATCGCCTCCCCGGACCAGCTGAGATGGAGCCGCAAGCAATTCTGTGAGTCCATCTATATCAATAATGTTCCCCGGGTGGGGTATAGGGACACTGGGGCAGATGTAACGGCTCTGCCCCGGGACCACGTAGAGAGGTCCCAACTTTTGTCAGGACGTACGTGTACGATCAAACCCTATAACTCCCCCGACATCACCGTCCCCATCGCCCGGGTCCGTATCAAGTACCAGGGGTGGGAAGGAGAGATGGACGTAATCATCCATCGCCAAAAGGAGTGGGGCATCATCATCGGGAACGACCTCGCGTTCCGGGTGGCCAAAGCTAAGATGGGGGTCATCACCCGGGGACATGCAAGGCGAGGGGGGCCGCCCGTAACTGCACCGGTCCCAAAGCCTAAGCCCGTGCCCCCTCCACCACCCGGGGTGACCCCATCCCCTGCGGGGCACCCCGGGGAAAACCAGGCCATAGCGGAGCCCCCGAAGAACGAAGGGTTTGCTCAGATGGCTAAAGACTTTGGGACACAAGCCCAATTCAAGGAAGCCCAGCGGCTGGACCCGTCCTTGCAAGAGTGTCGCGCCCTGGCCAACCAAGACCCCGGGGTATCCCTTGCCACGGAAAGATTTATCTGGGACGATGGAACTTTGTACCGGGAGTTCGAGCCAAAGGGGGAAGTGGCACCGAGGCGCAAGCAGAGGCAACTGGTGGTTCCCCAACGGTACCGCCGCGCCGTGTTGCACCTCGCCCACGACGTGGCATGGGGAGGACACCTGGGGCAAAAGCGGACCCAAGCTCGAATTACAGAGGGGTTCTACTGGCCCATGATCGCCTCCGACATTAAGGCTTACTGTCGGTCCTGCGATGTGTGCCAGCGAGTGGGACACAATCGCGATCACCCAAGAGCTCCCCTTCAGCCTTTTCCGGTGGTGGGGATCCCTTTTGAACGGATTGCTATGGACATAGTGGGTCCCCTGAACCCGCCCACCAAGACGGGGAAAAAGTTTGTACTGACGGTAGTGGACTTTGCCACCCACTACGCGGAGGCTTTTGCGCTCGCCTCCATCTCTGCAGCCAGCCTGGCTAAGACTCTGCTCTCTCTCTTTGCCCGCTTAGGAATGCCCCGCACGGTCGTGTCGGACTGCGGCACCGGGTTCATGTCTAAACTGTTCCAGAAGATGTGGGACCTGGGGGGGGTTGACCATGTAACTTCGGTGCCTTACCACCACGAGACCAACGGACTGGTTGAACGCTTCAACCAGACTTTGGGGAAAATGATCCGGGCGTACGCTAGCCGTCACCCAGGAACTTGGGACCAAGCCCTACCCTACCTCCTCTTTGCCTACCGAGATGCTCCGCAGGAAAGCCTCGGGTTTTCCCCGAATGAACTGATGTTTGGCAGAGAACTACGGGGGCCCTTGGCTTTGTTGCGGGAAGAATGGGAGGGGGCTGCCGGCAGTTCGCCCGTGCCGGTTCACACTTTTCTGCGGCGGCTGCGGGACACCCTCCACAGCGTTCGAGAAGCCGCCCAACAGCATCTGAAGGCAGCCCAGCAGCGGCAAAAGGAGCTGTATGATAGAACCGCAGTAGCCCGGACTTTTGAGGTGGGTGATAAAGTGTTGGTTCTGCGTACCCTCAAAACGGACAAGCTTTGCCTTAAGTGGGAGGGTCCGGGGACTGTAGTTGAGAAACTTGGACCAGTCAACTACAAAATACTCTTTGCTGGGACTCCTGGAAAATGTAAAGTGTTTCATGTGAACATGTTGAAATTGTATGTGGACCGGGGTGCGGGACTGGGCTGTGTGAAGGAACATAATGATAAGGATTTCGCTGATGGGGATCTGTTGGGAGAATGGGGGGATGGTGGGGGAATGGAAGAAATCTCACTGTCACCCGCCCTGTCCGAGGCTCAGCGGGAGCAAATGAAGCGGGTGCTGGATGAATTTGGGACCATGTTCTCAGACCGCCCCGGGCGGACCCCACTCATCCAGCACACCATTCAAACGGGTGACAGCCCCCCTCTGCAATCTCTGCCATACCGGGCGGTGGGACCCCATGCTCAAGTCATTGCTGAGGAGGTCAAAGCCATGCTAGACCTAGGGGTGATCGTCCCTAGTTCTAGCCCATGGTCCTCCCCGATTGTCCTGGTGGCCAAAAAGGATGGGGGGGTGCGGTTCTGTGTGGACTATAGGAAAATCAACAAGGTGACCGTCCCTGACCCCTACCCCATCCCCAACATGGATGTCTTGCTGGAGAAGCTAGGGAGGGCCAAGTACATTACCACCCTAGACCTCACCAAGGGCTATTGGCAAGTTCCGCTGGACGCGGATGCTGCGCTCAAGTCTGCCTTTGTCACACACCTGGGTTTATTCCAGTTCACCACTCTTCCCTTCGGAGTCCGGAATGGTCCGGCAACCTTTCAGAGGCTGGTGAATGGAATGCTGAACGGGTTGGGAGAATTTGCCTGTGCCTATCTGGACGACATAGCTATCTTTAGCTCCACTTGGGAGCAGCATCTGCAGCATGTCCGGCGGGTCTTCCAGCGGATCCGGGACGCTGGGTTGACGGTGAAAGCAAAAAAGTGCCAGGTGGGGCTAGGGGAGGTTGAGTACCTTGGACATCGCGTCGGAGGGGGGAGCATCAAACCCATGGAAGCTAAGATCGAGTCGGTTCAGAAATGGCCCCAACCCGCAACCAAAAAACAGGTACAGGCTTTTCTGGGACTTGCAGGGTACTATCGGAAGTTTGTGCCACACTTCAGTCAGCTAGCAGCCCCTCTGACTGATCTTTGTAAGAAGCGCCACCCGAACAGGGTCCAGTGGACCGCGGCTTGCCAGACCACTTTCGACGGGTTAAAAGCCTGCCTCACGGCAGCTCCCATTCTGCAAGCCCCAGACTTCGAATCCCCCTTCGTTCTGCAGACGGATGCCTCTGAGGCCGGGATGGGGGCGGTGTTGTTACAGGAGAAGGTGGGAGAAGGGCTGCGCCCCGTTGCATACCTGAGCAAGAAGCTCCTGCCCAGAGAACGTAGTCTTGCCACCATTGAGAAGGAGTGCCTGGCCGTGGTGTGGGCCATCACCAAGTTGCGCCCCTACCTCTGGGGGAGACGGTTCCGCCTGCAGACTGACCATTCCCCCCTGTGCTGGTTAGATAGAGTCAAGGGCAACAACCAAAAACTCCTACGGTGGAGTTTGGCGTTGCAAGACTTTGACTTCGAAATTGAGCACATCAAGGGTAAGGACAATGTCTTGGCTGATGTACTCTCCCGGGCTTTCTCAGGTGATGGGCAAGTCGATGGGAAATTGGGGTGTGGGACTCCAATGCCATCTTTTCCCCGGGGGGGAGATGTGGAGAAAGCCAACCTAAAACCCCTTTCTGACACACACACACTCACCAAGGAGGGGGGAAGGAGACCCAGGGGAGAGAGACAGCCAGTCTCCACAGAGACCAACAGGGACAAACAACATCTGCATAGAATCACCCCAGGGGGGAAGGCAGGAAGCATCCCCAGGTTCGTCAATGCTCTCGTATATCAGCCCCATCTTCATAAGACTTGAATACCTTGCCAGAGCAGACATTTCGGCACCCATAAGAAAGGGCCATTCAACACCACAGGATGGGACCATTAAGCAGGTGGCTTCAAAGGGACCCCACCCACCTGAGGAGGGTGGCAACCCACCTGATTGGCCGCCCACCTGAGGAGGGTGGCAACCCACCTGATTGGTCGCCCACCTGAGGAGGGTGGCAACCCACCTGATTGGCCGCCCACCTGAGGAGGGTGGCAACCCACCTGATTGGCCACCCACCTGATTGCAGAGGGAGGGGCTACCTGAAACCCAAGGTATAAAACACCCTGCGCAAGGGAACTGAGTTGTTGGACCTGATCAGCAATCTTGCCCCATGCCTGGGGTAAGGGAACGAAGGGATCGGCAACCCCGGGTAGCAGCACCCGGCGTGCTCCAGCTAGCTGAAATCACTGGCCGTTTGGGTTGACCGGACCCCCGGGAAACCAAGCTGAAATCACTGGCCGCTTGGGTTGACCGGACCCCCGGGCAACCAAGCTGAAATCACTCGCAAGCCGCTGGGTAGACCGGACCTCCGCCGGGAACCCAGCTAGCCGCTTGGGTAGACCGGACCTCCGCTGGGAACCCAGCTAGCAGCATGCGGTTGACCGGGCCTCTGCTGGAGCCCGAGCTGAACTAACTAGCTGAGAGCCCTGAAATCACGGTGTCCTTGAGACTTCTTGCTTGCTACTTTGTGCTGTACTGATAAGCTGTATTGCTGGCATGTGTCTGGGTTTGTGAAGGTCATTTTGTAAATAAACTTGTTTTATAAAAGATACTTTTGTGGCTATAAGTTATCCCTTTGTTCTGGGCTAAGGGTGATAGTCGCTGGGGGACCTCGGAGAAGGCCCGCCCCCAGGACTCGCTACCCCCTTAGTATTGAACCCGCGCAGAAGACCAGGTTGGCGGTCTTCCACTTAATTAATGGAAGAAACACATACACAATTAGATTCTGACCCCTCTGCAGTCATCTGGGGTTCTCTTCTCATTCCTGGCAGCCCTCAAGCCTCTGGCTCTGCTGGTTTTTCTAGAACAAAATAGATTCTTTAGCCAAGATGTCAGGGTGACACCAATGCAAAAACAAAACACAAACTACACGTGTATAGAGAGCCAGTATGTCTGAATTCCACTGTAACAAATGTATAAATTAGCTCTTAGAGATATTTCCTATACAGTGAACAGATACTGTAAGTCTGTTACAGCTTTTATATCTCACACATGCCAATAATATGCTTTTGATAATTTATTTTAAACAAAAGCATGTGTTCTGGGGGGGAAGGGAATCTTCTGGTAAACACAGAGCAACATAGCTGTGGGTTTGAACACTGTGACAATAGCATGACTAGAGAAGCCTTAGAACCAGTGTAATGTAAAGATGTTGTTTTCTTCTACAGGGTTACTTTTATCATTCCTATCCAGGAATACTCAAGCAAAAAGCTGAAGCTTGAGGAGCTTTAAAAATGCAGACGGATATGGGTAATAAAACAAGACATAACACACACAGTGCCTAGTAGCATAGTTCTAAGAGATCCAAGGACTCACTGGGAGCCAGAGCAGCTGAGGAGATCTAGGATCCTTATAAATTTTTGTCTGCACATCTGTATATGCTGCTTCATAACCGGCCCATGCAGTCTATGCAAGGTTGGTAAACAGCCACTTCTTTTGTTGGCTGGGGTGAGTAATGATGGTTTACAGTTGACTAGAGAGGGTTCTTTTGAAACGTTATTTCAGGTATGTATGCACAGACAGACTAGTATAAATCTTTTGGCTTAGTACATTTTGGAGAATTATTCGAAAGGCTGCATTTGACACTGTCTTGTGGGTCAGCTAGACATCAGTTTTGTGATCCATGGCTGCATTACTTGAGATCTTTGTCCTGGAGTCTAAATGTCCTGCGATTTCAGTGCTACATGGTTCCTAGCTTTCAAGAATCAAAGTATGTTGTAATCTTTCCTGAATTGTCATCTAATCTTTCCTGCTGTTTAGGAGCAGTGTTAGTTGAAGCTACAGTCACAGAATAATCCATAGGAGTCTATAGCACTTGGAGTAAAATCTGCAACCTGATTCATCTGGAGCAGCTTCCCCTATGCGCTCTCTCCTGTAGAATTTATCAGAAGGTAGATGATTTTCACTCAAAAGATTACACACACATAAATCTATGATAGAGCTGCTCAGCTGGTCCCACATGCCAGTTTATTGCACCAGGTAACCAGATATGTCTGTTAAGAGTGATGGAAAGATTTCATCTGCCTTTCTCACAGTGAACTACCTCCCCCCACCCCCCTCTTTGTGAAATGAATATCAATATTTAAAATAGCTGGATTAATCATTATTATTTGCATACATTTTTCTAGGTGATGTACAGAAACTAAAAAATAAACATACAGGCTTACACTCTAACAGTCATGGCACAAAAGGGAAAAAGAGACAGGGAAATATTCCCATTTTACTAGATTTCCACTAAAGAACAAGAAATTTTTACCAGATTGCAAACTGGCCCAGACAGAACACAGCTAACTCTCTGTCCATGTGTTCTGTGCTTTTCTATGGATAACAAGACCAAGAATAATAATTAGTTGCTGCAATTATTAAGTAGTCATATAGTAAGGAAATGACACCATCCCATTTCAAGGAAAGGCAACCTGGTGTCTTCCAGATGTTTTGGACTCCAATTCCCATAATTCCTTATCATTGGCCATGTTGGCTGGGGCTTGTGGGATTTAATTAATTAATTAATTACATTTTAATACCACCCAATAGCCGAAGCTCTCTAGGCGGTTTGTACTTGAAACATATGAAGGGCACCAGGCTTGCCTTCCCCCTGAGTTACAGAGTCCAAAACACATCCCAGTACACAGTTCCTTGTTCCCTTTCTTTAATCATTTCATTATGAGCCCAAGTAATTAGAATAATATAATTAAATCAATACAACTATATTTTGAATTCTATTCCCTCTGACCATGTAAGTCAGAACAATTACTAGTAATAAGGAGTCTCTCAGCCCGCCTTTAAGTAAGTATGCATTATTATCCACATTGCACACACAAGACAAATTAGCAACAGAAAAGTGAATAGACTGTATTTGTAGCACTTTCTGTTAAATACAAGACCACAGTGTTGTGAATTCCGCTCTGTACATTTCTGTGGAGCAGAGCCTTCCCTTCTACAATGAAGAACATCCACATATTTTGTGAAGATAGTCTCAATTAAGGAACATTAATGAGGAATATTCCACAACATAAATGTGGAATATTACACACATTAAAGAACATATTTTAATTCTAACGGGCTCTCCTTGTTTTTAAGCCTCAGTCTTGCAACTGTTCTCACTTGATTACTCTTCTGTTCCTATGACCAGGGTTGCTGAGAGGATTATGATCCACAGAGCAAACATGAACTATCCTACACACCCTATTTTGAATCTGACCAGGTTGTTCTTGGATCTGTGACAGTAGGCCACATAGTCAGCCTGATTAAAGTTTCCTGCACTGCCCTCCACACAGCCCCCTTCTAGATGGCTGGACCATTATGCAAATATCCCCTTCACTCCCACAGGAGCCCTGCCTCTTACAAGTTTCACATGAGTTGGTATACTAGTTCCAGAATTAGGCTCTTGGCAAGAATGGGCTGCATTATAGGCAGTGTTTGAATTAGAAGGGGGCCA
The DNA here is from genome assembly GCA_021292165.1 of Shinisaurus crocodilurus. Classification (NCBI taxonomy): domain Eukaryota; kingdom Metazoa; phylum Chordata; class Lepidosauria; order Squamata; family Shinisauridae; genus Shinisaurus; species Shinisaurus crocodilurus. Next base: position 252,759,389 of record CM037879.1, on the reverse strand, counting down.
GTGGGGCCAGGACCGGTGCAGGGCAGTTTGGCGCCCTAGGCTATATTATATTTAGCGCCCCCCCTCGTGCCGTGGGGGGGGGCTCCGGAAAGCAGCCCTGCTCTGCAACCTCCCGCCCCCCCCACACGCTGCCGCTGCCGCCCCCCACCTACCTTCCCACGCCTCCTCCGAAAAGGGACCCCCGCGCTCTGTTTTTGGCCGGGGGAAACCAGAGCAACAGGGCTGTTTAAGCCCTGTTGCCCTGGTTCTTCCCACCAAAACAGAGCGCGGGCGGGGCTCCGGAAACAGCACGGAGAAGGTAGGTGTCGGGGGGGGGGGAGGCGGCGCGGAGGAGAGGCGAAGCGAGGCGAGGTGGGGGGAGGCGGCGCGGTGGGGGGAGGCGGCGCGGTGGGGGGAGGCGGCGCAGAGGCGAAGCGAGGCAAGGTGGGGGGAGGCGGCGCGGGGGGGAGGCGGTGCAGAGGCGAATCGAAGCGAAGCAAGGTGGGGGGAGGCGGCGCAGAGGCGAAGCGAAGCGAGGCGAGGGGGGGAGGCGGCGCAGAGGCGAAGCGAAGCGAGGCAAGGTGGGGGGAGGCGGCGCGGGGGGGAGGCGGCGCAGAGGCGAGGCGAAGCGAGGCGAGGTGGGAGGCGGCGCGGAGGCGAGGCAAGGTGGGGGGGAGGCGCCCAGGCTCGGCCCCACCACTACTCCGGGCGCACTGACCTGGCTTTCTCGGAGAGGCGGGCGGGCGGGCAGGGCAGGAGCGCGCCGGCAGCGAAGAGGAGCGCAGCGTTCTGCCCCTCTTCCGCTACGCGCCCTAGGCAACAGCCTAGTTGGCCTAGCGGTAGCGCCGGCCCTGAGTGGGGCCCCACCTATTTACCTTTGAGACAGCTCCATCAGTAGCTACTGAAAACTATGGAGTGGCATGATTTAGCTATAATTGTGGGGAGTCAGGGGATGGGGTTTGTGACTTTAATTAAGTGCTCCCTAACTTTCCCTCTGTAATTTACTGTGGTAGGGTATTGCCCATCAAAATGTATGTGCCTAGTGAAAAAGATGTGTCAGATGTGGTACTTCCAAAGAAGGAGAAACAAAGACAGCATAAATGAAACCTGGAAGTATATAATTTATTTATTAATTATATTTATACCCTGCCTTTTTTCCCTGAAAGGAACCCAAGGCGGCTTACATTATATTATCCTCCTCCTCTCCATTTTATCCTCACAACAACCCTGTAAGGTAGGTTAGGCTGAGAGTCAGTGACTGGCCCAAAGTCACCCAGTGAGTTTCATGGCCGAGCGGGGACTAGAACCCGGATCTCCCGAGTCCCAGTATAAGAGGGCAAATGTGAGATCTAATAATCTATCTGCAAAAAAATAACAATTGAAACCAGGAAGCCTGCTGGAAAATCCACAAATGATGTGTACCTTTGAATCTTTGTTTTCTAAATGTTTTCAATGTTGGTAAGATCCGTATGATAACAAAATAGTAACAAAATTAAGATCTCAGATCTTTTAACCAAAATGATATATTAAACTAAGTGTAATGCCTCCAGGAAAAGATTTGTCCAAAAGAGTTGAAGAAACTACATTATGAAACTGCTGAAGTATTTAATCACAACTATCTCTCTAGTACCCACCTCATAGTAGAAGAGTAGGAAAAAAATAATGTACCGGTAAGCTAGTAAGGGGAGACATGATAAAGGACAAAATTATGCATGGTGTGGAGAAAATGGATAGGGAGATATTTTTCTCTCTCATAATACTAGAACCCAGTGGGGTCATCCCATGAAGCTGACTGGTGGGAGATTCAGGACAGACAAAAGGAACTACTTCTTCACACAGTGCATAGTTAAACTGTGGAATTTGCTACCACAATGTAGTGATGGACACGAATTTGGATAGCTTTAAAAGGGGATTGGACAAATCCATGGAGGAGAAGGCTATCAATGGCTACTAGTCCTAATGGCTATATGCTACATCCAGGATCAGAGGCAGTATGCCTATGTACTCCAATTGCTGGAGACCATGGGCAGGAAGGTGCTGTTGCACTCATGTGCTGCTTGTGGGTTTCCCACAGGCAGCTGGTTGGCCACTGTGTGAACAGAATGCTGGACTAGATTAGGACCTTGGTCTGATCCAGCATGGCTCTGCTTACGTTCTTAAGCAGTGGCACAACTAGGGCTGGATCTTGGGACCAAAGTCTAGGGCCCCATAGCCCAGCCCAGCCCGCTCCCAACTGGTGATAGGGGCAGTGGCAACAAGCCCAGTGTCGCCACCTAGGCTGGCATGGGCATGCTGTGACTGGCACTGCTTGCTGCAGCAGACTTCCCTTCTTATTTTTAGAAACATGTTACAGTATGTCTGGCTCAGCAAGTATATTATTACGGATGCTCATTTTATTTTTACTTTCAAATTATCATCATCATCATCATCATCATCATCATCATTATAATATTTTATTTCTATACCGCCCCATAGCCGAAGCTCTCTGGGCGGTTCACAACAATTCATAAAAACAATAATACTCATAAAATACAAACAATAAAAACATCCAATGTCATTTAAAAAGTTTAAAACCAAATTTAAAAGCCCAGTTTAAAATGGCAATACTGAACAAGTTAATAAAATATGTTTTCCTTTTCTTCAACAAAATGGTGCTTATTCCCATGTAAATGTGGCAACAGACGCAAGCTCCATTTTATTCCTGTAGCCATCATGATGCTATGATTTAAATGAGTTTAAAATGCAAACTGCCCATGGGCAGAATATTTCTTTTTTAAAAGCAGGGTTGGTTGGCAAACAGGTTTGTTTTGTGTTTGCTCTAATATATTAGGAATATAGAAGCAGTTGTTAAGCATGGAATGGCAGTGCGGGGAGAGGGGAAGGGAAAGAGAAGTATTAGTTGTGTGAGGGTGTCCCCATAACACCAGGGTTTAAAATTATCGAGCTACACCACTGAATGTAAGGGTCAAACTCAACATGGGGTTAATCGTGCAAATGCAATTAACATGCAGGTTTAAAAACATGTAAATAGCAGCTATGGGGGAAGGCAAAAGAGGGAGAGCTTAACCCCTTCCCTCCTCTACTGTGGTCCCAAGGAAAATGGCCTCTCTGAAGCTGCTATTTGCATAGGGAGGCAAGCCTCTATTGCAGTGTTCTCCAACCTTGGGTCCTCAGATGTCTTTGGCCTACGACTCCCAGCATGCTGGGGCATGCTGGGAGTCGTAGGCCAAAAACATCTGGGGACCCAAGGTTGGAGAACACTGCTCTATTGGCACTTCTACCTACGGTAATCTGTCTGTCTAATCCAGGGGATTGAACCTCTTTCAGCTTGAGGGCCAAATTCCATTTTGGAGTAGCCACATTCCAGTGCTGGGTGGGGCCAAAGGCAAAACAGGTGTGGCCAAATATACAAACATACCAGTTTATTGTAGTTTAGAGCTCTCGCTGCCAGTAACTCAGCCTTAGGAGAGGCATCTCAGCCTTTTAGAATGGGGGGGGGGGAACTGCACAAAAGCTGGGAAACCACCGAGGGAGGGTGGTCAGGGGGGGTGGCCATCTGGGGAACACCAGTGAGCTGGATTTGCCCCCCCCCCCCCCAGGTCTGAGGTTCTGATCAAATCTATTTATTTCTATCCTGCTCTTCTGCTGATGTACACAGGTGTGGGCTACCAACATAGATAAAAAGTAATAATAATAAAATGCAATACAAATAAGCAAGTACCGGTAACTAAAAACATCAAAACAAAACAAATTATACATCAACACAGTAAGAATCATGGTAAAATCACAGTAAAATCAACCAGCACCATTATCTAAAATTATACACTTAGGCCAGCCAAAATAAAAATGTCTTCGGTTTCTGACAAAGATGGCTCAAAGAGGGGCCCCTGATGGATCTTGATTAGGAGGGTATTCCAGACCTGTGGTAATCATCACGGAACAGACCCTGTCTCCCGTGTTCATCCAGTTAATCATCAAGACCAGGAACTCTGAGGCTGATTGTAATACCCCCATAGGCTTACTGGGGAGTAGGTGATACTTAAGGTAACATGGTCCTAGTCCATATAGAGATTTAAAGGCCAAAAGCAGCACTTTAAACTGGGTCTGGAAGCAAATAGATAGCCAATGGAACTGACAAAGGATTGAGGTTAAATATTTCGACCTGTGGGTGCCAGATAAAAGACTAGCTGCTCCATTTTGGGTCAATTGAAGCTTCCAGACAATCTTCAGAGGCAGCCCCACCCCGCATATAGTGCATTGCAATTGTCTAGCCTGGAGGTAATCAAAGGGTGGCTAAGTGGGACTAGTCCATCTTCTCTATAAGGGTGCTTCCAGATGAGGTTTTATTGTGCAATCGCACTGCCTCATCCATGGAATTTTATGTGTGTGTGTGTGTGTGTGTGTGTGTGTTTGTTTCCAGATGTTGTCATCTTCAGTTTGTAGCCCTCTCATGTTTTCCCATCTAACAGAAAAAAATCTGTTAAGGAAGAAAAGATGGAATAGATGCACAATGCCCTTTGAAGGTTTGCGCTAGAAGCCCTACATCTGGAAGCACCCCAGGCAAGGATGCAGCTGTCAAATCTACAAAGGTGGCTATTCAGGGAAAACAATGGTTTCAGGAGCACCCCAGAGCTACAAACCTGTATAGGTTGCACCATCTCATCTATATCACCAGTACTCTTGACCAACTGCATCTGTCTTGTGTGAATTAAATTTAGGTATATTAGCCCCCCATTCATTCCTGACTCCAGATACAGGTTTATAACTTCCACTGCATCCCTGATATTGGGTGGTGGAAATGAGAGGTACAGCTGAATGTCATCTGCATAGCAATGACACTTCAGATCAGGGGTGGGCAACTTCCAGGGGTCAGGGGGCCACATTGCCCCCTGAAATTCACTGGGGGGAGGCTGCACCCCTTCCCCCTGCCACCACAAAATTTGGTGCCGAAATTGTTGCAGTGGTGGCAAAAAATGAGTGATTTTGCTTCCAAACAAGGCACTCACTGCCAGCATGCCTTATTTTCTAGCAAAATCACCACTTTTTCTCACCATGAGGAACACTGGTGGCTGCAAAAGAGGCCATGTGGGCTGCATGTGGCCTGCGTGTTGCCCATCCCTGCTTCAGACCAAACCTCTGGATGACCTCATTTAGCAGTTTTATGTAGATGTAAAAAACAAATGGGCGATGAGATGGAACCCTGAACTACCCAACAAGCCAGCAGTCTCAGCACACCCTTGGGAGACCTACCATCCAGGTAGGAGCAGACCTACTGAAGAGCAGTACCATGTAATGTAACACTAATTGTAATCTACCAAAACAACAACAATCCATAAATGATTTTGTAGGTCCCACTGGAAACTAAAGGCCAGCCTGATGTCACTAGATGTCAAATTGGTATATATTGATGAGATGGTATGGCTGTGTTTGGCCCTTGGAAAAGGTAGATTAGTAAAGAATCATAGAATGGAAGGAGCCCTCAAGGCCAACTCTGTGCAGCAGCAGGATTCTCTGCACAACACCCTCAACAAATGCTTGTCTCCTCTTAGAAGTGGATCTTACAATTTCCTTCAAGTTTTGAGCATTGGCAGGATCAAGAGATAGCTCATAGCTGGGACTCAGCACAGCAAAACTCAGAGCAGCAGTGGAACCGTTCCACACAAATTGACAACCTAAAAGGCTGGACTATCATTAGGGATTAAACCAGGTTTGGTAGCTAAGAGATCAACCCACACAGATTAGGAGCAAGATGCTGGATCTGGGAATATAGACTGGAACTGGGGAGATATTATTTTATTATCATAGATAGATAGATGATAGATATAACTGTAAAAAGTAAAATCTACCTTAATTTGATTCTTATTCCTCAAACTCCTCTTTCTAATATCTACCACATATTGCAAGTGTTTCACTTCCTGGAGTTCATTCCAGGCAGGGAAAGAAACACAAGGGCAGAGGAGAAAGAATAAAGAGGAACTGGTCACTATTTACTTTCTGGTGTTGGCCTGTCTCATCTTCCTGTTGCGAGGAACACTGAGTTTCTGCAAGCTTACCTCAACCACAATATGATTTCTGTAGCAAGCTGGGACCATTTCCACCATGGATTTACTTTTGAGTAAGAAAATCAGTCTGCCATTTGTGGCCTCTTGTCTCTGAAAATAACTGAATTGTGTGTAGTATGGTAGGGATGCAGCAGGAAGAGTTGAGGATTCAAAAGAGCCTGATAATGTCCCAGAGCAGAGCCTTATGTTTAAAATTCCTGGAATAGACAGAGCTGGACTAGAAAGACCAATAGGGTCTTTCACGGTAGGGCAGGTTTGTATATTCACATATTTTGTTTCATCTGCAAATGTGATGTATCCCACTTTTTCATTTAAGTAATGCATTACAATATGGAATAGCAGTGGAACTGGTAGACAGACCCCCACTCCCTTAAAATTTAGCAGTGATTTATTAGTTCATACACATACTTGAGGTAGTGTTCCCACCTATTCGGTATGCATAATTTGGCCACATCTCCCCACACCACAAAAAGCCTCTCCTTTAACTATACCTTACCAGTTGATGCACAATACGGTACACTCCCCAAGCCAATTTATTCTACTCTTTTAGTGTGCCACAGTGTATTCCAGTGAGCGCTGAACAGCCTGGTACGGCATAGTTTGCTGTGGTTTTGAGTGCTGGGTGAAGCAACCATGCATTATTATATTCTTGGTGATCTGGTCACCTAAATGCTTCACAGACTGAGATTACAGGGGTGCAAACACTTTTGTCAAATTTAGGAATCAGCAAGATATTCTAGGGCTAGACTAAAGGGAGTGATCCTGTTATTGTTTGTGTGTTCTGGTTGGTTACTCCTACCCTCACCTCCCACTGGAGGAGGTGGTGTCCTAGCTCCTGCTTGTCCTGCTAATACAAGTACTGTAAGCCAAACTGCACTGAAAGTGGGGTTGAGAGAGCTAACCAAGCTGGGAAAAGAATGAAATACAGACCAGAGGAGGAAGAGGAGGCAGCAGTGGTATCCTATAACCCCTCTGCCCTTCAATGTTTTACACAACAGCACATACTGGAGGAGAAACCTTCCTGCTCTCTTCAGCAACCCAGGTGCTACAGGCCCAATTTATTAGATGCTACTGGGTGTCTGGATTTTTTTCAACCTCTCCATGTTACACAATATCCTAATGAATCTTCTGGATCACTTCAACATATCCCCCACCCCCAAATAGGGCCATTCAATGATCAAGTCACACAAGAAGTGGAATACTCTGCTTTTGTTTTCTTTTATCCTTAATATAACCATGATTGTGGTGAACTAGCTAGCCACAAGCAGATTCAGGAAAGTGACCATATCGGTGGTATACCACATTACAGTACGTGCTTATGAATGGTTCAGGTGATGAATTCCCCACAGGCAGTTTTAACTAGTTAAAAAACAAAGCAAAAAAAAGCAAGCCATGTACCCAGTGGTCGTGTGAGTTGGCGTTTCACCTCTCAGACTACGGCGATGAGAGGAGAAAAGATGGAATCCTCTTTCTTTGTACATTGCACAACAAATGTTTCTCCCTGGGCGTCTGCAGAAACAGGATCGAAATCTATAAATTACTTCAACTCCGTGTTTCTTTACACCACTGGCGTGATTCTTGTAAGAATGAACGCGGTGGGATGTCAAGATAAAACCATAGGCACCGCTTAAAAACCGGGCTCGCAGTATTATAGGCAATACGTTTCAGTCCAGGCACAACGCTGCCCCACGTCTTTCCGCGTAATAAAGCCCCTTCCTCCTCCGTGACTTTCCCTTCTTCTTTAGGAGGCGCAGACATGGATTCTGGCAGGGAAAGGAGAATACGGAATTGTGCAAGATCGATGGCTTGATAAAAAACCTTTTGCACCGCCACCTTGAGGCTGTAGGACGATTTTGTTCTCAGTCATACCACCATAGAGGATGGTTAATGTTCATATGTATGTGTACACCTAACACACACAGTCATTCACACACACCCTCACATTTGTGTGTGTGTGTGTGTATTATATATGAGAAACTGTAAGGCCGGCCAAGTCCTGCTTTCTTCCGTTGTCCCACCCCCCACCTTTAAAATCCCCTGGTTTGTACGTCTGAACCGGCGTCTGTGTAGCAGCAAATGAGGAAATAAAGGAGGGCCTCCCCCTACAGAGAACTTCCGATGCGTACACTGGCACTGCCAGTTCCAGGGTACACAAGCTTCCCCCCCCCCCCCGCTCCCCGGATTACAATAAGCCTGTCCCGAGCAACAACCCACGGTACATTTTGGCCGACTGAAAAATGGTAAGGGCAGAGGAAAGAAGGGGAGAATTTTCACCTTCCCCTTTAAGAGGCTGAGGCGAGAGAGTTTGCGGAAGGGATCGTTCAAGGAGCGCAAGCAGAGTGGCTGAACAAGTCCCGTGACCGTAGCCGACCCCGCCTCGGGTTCTCCCCCCTCCTCGGCTCTCCGCGTTCCATTGTGTGAGCGAGCTGTGTGCGTCCCCGCCTCTCCTTTTTCTCCACGCCCCTTTTTCTCTTGGCTCATTTCCGGCCGCGGCCGCTCGCTTCCCTCTGAGGAATCAGGAGAGTGAAGAAACAACAGCCGCCATTTTGTTTGTGTGTGAGCGACTGAGGGGAGGGAGCGAACGAGAGGGACCGAGCTGGGCGGGCAGAGCCTGGGAGGGGGAAAGCAGCGACAGAGATCTCCAGCAACTCAGGGCCCCTGGCCGGTCAGACCTGAGAGAACTCGAAACCTCCGTGATACACCCATTACACTAGCTCGCAGCCAGTAGGGGAGTACGCACTCCCGGCTTCGGCTAGAGGCTCGGGACCCCGGGTGGACCCCACCCACAGTCCCTCCTGGCTATTGAGCCCTTTCGCGGGGTCAGGAGGCCGCCTCGCTCCGATTTGGAGAGCTGTTTCTTCTCTCAACACCCCCTTCCCCTGGTCCTACATGGCGGACATGAGACGGAGTCGCTCCAGAAACGCCTGAGGCACCGCGTCTCCGGTTCTGATGAGAGTCTTATCCTCTCCGTAGACCAAGCGCTCGTAACCATCCTTATCCCCCGGGGAGGGGGAAGCGGCAGAGAAAAGGGGGGAGGGGCCGCCGCCGCTGTCGCCGCCGCTACTGCTTCCTCCTGCTGCTGCTCTGGGATCGATCCCTCCGTCTGACCAGAAGGGGGGTACCCTGCTACAGAGAAAGAAAGGAAGAAAAGGTGGGGGTGGCGGGGCGCGAGTCCTGAAGCCCACCCTCTCCAGCCCCCATCCCAGGATCTCTGCTGCCTCCATCGGGACAACAACCCCTCCGCCTCCTTGTTCCTGCACAACAAGATGTGAAGCGGAGGCTCCTGGGACTTAGTTTCATCCTCCCCCTCCTTACGGCTCCCTTTTCTGCAGCCATTAGTGACTGACGAGAAAGGCGCAGGGGGAGTTGGGGACCCTCGATACGCTCCGTCTGTGCCCCCCTTCCCCAGCCCCCTTTTCACTAGCAGCGGGCATTTCCCCTCTGTTGCAGGCTGGTTTTGGAAAGAGGGAAGGAACTGCGAGCAGACGAAAACGATCCTTTCTCCTTTTTTCTCCTCTCCTCCTTCGCCCGCCTCCTTGTGGCGATGAGGAGGAGGAGGACGACGCCGAGGAGGAAGAGGTTGATGGCGGCAGCGAAGAGGCAGCAGGAGGAGAAGACGACGACCCCCCGGAGGATGAAGATGGTGGTGTTGGCGGCGACGAGGAAGCAACAACAGCCCCACAGCCGGATTTAATTCGATTTGCAAATCCACCAAGTCCTCTTAATTGTCTTTTGGAAAGGGGCTGCTCTGCTCTTTTCATCCTTGTTTTTTCCTCTGGCCCGGAGAAAAGACTGCTTTCCCCACCCTGTTTCCCATCTCTGTTCCCCCTTAGTCGCTGCTACCCAACGGAGACCGATCCCCAGGGGCAGAAAAAGAGGAACTTTGTCCCTTTCTTTCTTCAGTTCCTTCTCATACTGTTGTTCGGTTGGTTCCGGATCCAAGAAGAAGGTTGACGGCATTGGGGATCCCCATCTTCAATTTGGGCTCTGTTTGTCTAAAAAGAATTAAAAATGGCCGAGAATGTGGTGGAGTCGGGCCCGCCTTCAGCCAAGAGGCCTAAACTCTCCTCACCGGCTCTCTCTGTCTCTGCAAGCGATGGCACAGGTCAGTCTCGGGCATTGATTCCTTCATTTTACCTCACTACATATGGGCTCCTTCTGTTACTCTTTTGGTTATCTCCTTTTTTGCTCAGTCTATTGGCCACCACCATTTTTACAGGCTTCTTTCGTGCCTTTCTGTGTACCCACTTTTCCTCTGCACTTTGCTACATTGCCTTGGATGTTTAGTTGCTGTTGTCCTTTATTTCTTTGAAGAAGCTAAAAGCAAGTCTGTGTTGCTGGCTTACCTGTTTGACCGTTTGCAGCACTGGAAACCTATGTAAATTGTATCTCTAGTGTAAACCATTGCACAAATATCTACCTTTGTGTGGATGCAGATACTTAATTTTTCTCCTATCTTAAAATGGGACGTTCAGTCTCAAAATTACTTATTTTTTTTTAGTCTTATCAATATTCTGATAGCTAGTTTTTATTTCCTCCACTATTTGTTTCATTTCTCCAAAATGTTAAGTACTGGTATTGTTAGTTGTGAAGAATACAATATATATTACTGTCGTTGGTGGATAGGGATCATATAGACACTTTTGTTAAATAGCTTCACCAGATTTGTTTTGAAAAAACAATATGGACCCTCTTTCATGTTTTTTTTTAAAAATTGGTGTCTTCTGCTTCTTTGCTCTGAGACCAAAATGTCTGAAATTCCCATATAGTCTTGCTGGATTTGTGGGGAAGAGTACAGCCATTCTTTGCTATCTTGCCTATATTTTAGTAATGGTTTCTTGAAGAGCAAGTCAGTTTGGTTGGAAACACTAAAACTCCTTTGGAATTAGGGATGCCAGTTTCAGGTGTTCATTTGGTAACAAATGTTTACAGTTTGTCTTAGAAGTTCAGGGAACTGTACCACTGCAGAATGAAACTGGCTACATGAAGGGTACTTTTGCTTTCCTGAGGGGTGTGATTAACCGGGGTAATAGTTCTCAAAACTAATTTTATCAGGACAGAAGATTTGGGATCTTTCTTCAGCCTCACATTTAGCATTGTTATTACTGATGGTAGCCACTCTTAGTCTTTGAACTTGTTTGTAGTACTGGATATAAGAAGGCATGGGGGAAATGGCTGAGCTTGTTTGCTAGACAACAATATGTTTGTTTCTCTTCAATAATGGTTGGATGGACTAGCATAATCTGGAATGCTTCTTGTATAAGTATTCCATGCTGGGCATGCCGTGTTTTCGTTTGCATCTATATCTTCAGGGAGTTAGCAAGTTGGGGACCATTTCCTTCCAAGCAGCATTAGTTACAATATTGGGGTACTACACTTGCCTGAAAATCAACAGGTTCCATATTACTAGTAGGTCCCAACCCTGTTTTCCTATTTCCAGAATTGTTTCTGAAGGTAGATAATAAAAAGCAAATACTGAAAAGGTAATGAAGTGTGTACTTTCTTAGAACTGTGCTAAGAGTCGTATTTAGATTCACATCATATCACTTTCCCTTTCTCTGTAAACATAATGAAAAGATGTAATTTGGTCTTGTAAGGTTGCAGTCCTATGCACACTTCGCCTGAGAGTAATTCCCATTCAATTCAATGATACTTCTGAGTAGACAGTCCTGAGATTGCATTTCAAGTCAATGTGGACCTATGCACGTTTACTCAGAATTCAGGAGGGTGTACTTCCTAGTAAGTGTCTTTAGGATTGCAGTTGTGTTCAGTGAATGATTCCTCTTTGCCCATGAGAACTTGATTATGTTGCCTTGTCTAGTTAGACTCTTCAAAAAGCTATTTCAGTTGTATGGTTTTGCCCTTCTATATTAATAATAAGCTACTGCATCTTTCTGTTCCCAGTTTAGAAGTATACTAAACCAAACTGAGTTTATGGTAGTGATTATTTACTGTTACCTGCATTTCCAAGGTAATTGTTACCTCATGCTTCTGACTTTATCTTTTAATTGTTAATAATAAATATCAATAATGCCCACTTTGCCCTCATTGAATTATTAGTCAACAGATGTTGGAAGTGTAATAAGTTAACTTAGCCTCATTTGGAAAAATGTTCACTACATTCAATGTGCTACAGCTAGGGCTAGTTAGGTTTAATCTCCAGTGGTGCTTTATCCTAGAGGTTAGATTGTACATTATATTTCATTTTTGGAATGGGCAAAGATAATGGCTCTTTTTTTAGCATTTTCAGAATGTAGCTATGCTGAGAAGTCATTTTTTAAAAAACTTAACATGTGGTACAGTAGTAAACCTTATTTCTGAAACAAACTACTAGCCTCTTTCCCATAATGCTGCATCACAGTGGTGCATCTTTCTAGCTGTTAGAATCCTTAGCTGCTTCATTTTTCTGTGCTTGCTCTGGTGTAATAGAACATGTTTAACAAAAACTTGGAAGACTTGTGCAGTTGTAAAACATTTCATGTAAATGCTAAATTCTTTGGAGGGCTCTGGAAAAGAAGTCAGGAATGCAAGAGTGTTAATAGATTGAAGTGTCTCTAGGATCCGTCATTATCACAAGAGTAAAGTTGATAAGTAGTACAACTTTTCCATCTCTAGACCAAATAGCAATACCATTATTTAAAATTTCCACATTGGCTATATTGACACAATTCTAGAACATAGCACTACCCCCTTTTCTCAAACTAATGTGTTTTGCTACAGTAGTTAGTAATATGAAATCTATGAAATCCTATACATCTGATAAGAGGTTTCATAGTACAACCTACCGTACTAACTTTCTGGATGTAGTATGGTTGTGTTCTTTCTATTCATTGCATGATTATGTTACCGTAAGTGCTTTAATTTTGTGTTTCCTGTTAAGTTCCATACAGGAATAGACTTGGTTATATTCAAATAAAGAACATGTCACAGCTAGAGTTGGAAGGAGCCTACAAGGCTATCGAGTCCAACCCCCTGCTCAGTGCAGGAAATTAGAGGAGGGGTCTCCCATCCAAGTAATAACCAGGCTTGACCCTGCTTAGCTTTCCACTCAGACAAGCTGAGCCAGCATAAGCCACAGGATCTGTTTCATATACTCAACTTTTGTCAAAATACCCCTTAGAGTGTATGGTTTCATGTGGACTTGCATTTCAGTGGGATTTCTGCAAATAGTATGTGTGTAGAAATGTGTAAAAAATAAAACCTCATTCAGATACATTAGAAATGCTGATGTGTATTGGACAATGAGGTGCAAAGTAGGTGAGGGGCTTGCAGTTGAAACTCGTATTCTACTGGTAGGAGGGTGACTGCTTTTCAGTTTGATGCTAGTATGCTTATAAACATGTTTTTCCAGAAACAAATTGTTTCTATCTTGCTTAGTTTGTGACTAAAGACATGTCTGTAAATATGTGTAGAAAAAAACTACACATTCACAGTGTGAACTAAAAACAGCTTAACAGGTATATACGTAACAGTTTGGATTCCATAGGTCAGGATCCAAAGAGCTGCTTTGGGCAAACCTGAGGGCTTGGGCATGCCATGTGGGATATTTTTTCTTCTCTCCCTCCCCTTCCTCCAAATGTGCTTTTGAACATCCCCTCAGTTTTGAATTGTTTTGGCATGGGGGGGGGGGAATCTATTTGAAAATGATGGAACCAGAGCCCCTTTAATAGGTGGAATTAGTCACATGGTCCTTGGGATCTCAGCCATAGATCTCATTAGCCTTAGTGTCCACTTGTGTATATTACTCTTTGTTTCTATGTTTAATTCTCTGGACCTAATTAGAATTATGATTCTGATCTTCAAATATCTATCTTCTATTTGTAAATCTTGTCATGTTCAAAATCATATTTTCCTTGTGACAGATAAAATATGCTGCAGACATTTGGAATGAAGTACTGTGATACTGTATTTAATATTTAATTTGCTCTATGTGTGTCTGTTGCTTCTTAATTTGGAAGAAGTCACGTAAATTGTGTTGTGTTAACAATTCCTTTCTTTCTTTCTTTTTTTAATTGAATTTTCCAAAACAAAAACAAATCATATTTGGCTTCCGCCTCATTGTCTGACAAACGTTACCAATCCTTATCCAATCTAAGTTTCCTCTATTTTCACAGAAAGAATTTCTATCACCTTACCAATATTCAAAAATCAAAACCCAAAATTATTAAGTCACTTTCCCTCCTCCCCAAGAAGTCCACCAGAGGTTTCCAGTCTTTCTTGAATGAAGATAATTTTTTTTCTCTAATTAAACAAGTCAATTTCGTCATCTCTGCTAAGTCCAACATTTTCAACAGCCAGTCTTCTATAGTTGGTATTGCTGCTTCTTTCCATTTTTGAGCATAGATTATTCTTGCTGCTGTCATCATATATTGTAATAATGTTCCATAGTCTTTCTCAAGTTGTAAATCCATTATACCCAATAAGAACATTTCTGGTTTCAGTTTAATATTCACTTTTAAAATCTTTTGTATCCATGTGTGTATTTGTACCCAGTATGTTTTCACTTTTTTACATGTCCACCAAACATGATAAAATGTTGCTTCATGATTTTGAGATTTCCAACATACATTTGACACATTTTTATACATCTTAGCCAATTTCACAGGGGTTAGGTATCAACATCATCTTGTAAAAATTCTCTCTAAGATCAGAACACAATGTAAATTTTATACCTTTAGTCCACATACGTTTATTTATTTATTATATTTATGAATCGCCCATCTGGCCAGACATCATTATTATATCCAAAGTTCCTTGCCCATTTAATCATACAGTCCTTAACTTGTTCTTCTTCTGTCCCAAACTTCAGAAATTTATACATTTTTGCAATTATAACATCTGAAGTTATCACAGATCAAACTTATTCATTTTTTTCTTCTAAACTTATTTTTTCTAATCTGAGGGTTTTTTTTCCTTTTCTCCTTTTTTCCAGCTGACCTTTCTGGAATTTTGCAGCTGGGATATAGTCATTCTGTGAGAGATGAGGATGGGGAAAAAAATACTCTAAGCTAATAATTTGTACATACTCCAGTGCTCTGTATAATGTCAGTCAATTTACCTAATGTAGTCCATATTAGACTAGCCTCCAAGGCCGGGTCGCGCCCCCGACCCGATTCTCCGCGGGGGTGCCGACCCGACCCGATCTTCTGAACGGCGCGGAGAGGTTCTCCGCGCCGCTCGATTGGGTGTCTTCTGCCCCGCCCGTCACTTCCAAGACCGGAAATGACGTGACGGGACCCTGCGCAGACGCAGAACGTGTCAGGGGTCCAGCGCACCTGCGCAGGGTTCCGTCATATCATTTCCGGTCCCGGAAGTGACGGGACGGAACGGACTGCACGGGCGGCTTGCTGCGGAGAGGGCGAGCCACCCCGAAGACCAAGGGGCCAATTTCAGCCTCGTTTCTACCCAGCGAGGCTCATTTTCACAAGCCTAGTCCATATAGCAATTTTATGAATAGGGAGTAGGTCCTTTATCTCCCTTTCCCCCACCCCTCTGCTTGCTGCCAATGCTGGCAGTTCCCTAGAGCCAGGATCTGGGGTAAGTAGTAGTGGAGGAGACCAATTTCTATACTTATTCCTCCTGCCCCCACTGCCACACAGGAGAAACAATTCCTTGCCATTTCCTTTGAACTCGGGTACATTGGGGACTGGTGGCAGGCTGTTCTTGTTCTTCTCCTCAGCAAGCAGTTGAGCATAGGGATGAATTACCCACTGGTGGATTATTTGAACCTGGGAGGTGGCAGAAAGCCATGCTGCCTCAATTTTAGGCTGCACATCTGGCTGTCCTTGGCCCTTTGGAAATTGTAAATTGTAAATTGCCCTTAAGGTTGAAATTGGGGAGAGTGTGCAGCTCCACGCACAGCCTCTTTTAATATGAATCACTGAGGTTACCCGAGGTTAGAGGACAGTGTGTGCGGAGGAAATTGTTACTTGCTCCAGGTGAGTAGCATTTGGGTCACTGACTCTCAACCTGAGGATCATGTCAGCTGCCTTGATTTCCTTGCATATAAATGTAGTAATTATTTGCTACATATACATATAAATGTAGTAATTATTTTTTTAAAAACTCTCAAATATAATAGTTTCAGTAGGTCATAGTAGGTTAATGCAGATAACACCATTAATAACTTTGAGCAACAAGATTTACAGTACTGTAGCAAAGAAGCATCATAAAGTAGCTGTTTGCTTTCTTTGTATCTGAAGCATAAAATGCTTTTTCTCCTAAGAAATGTCAAAAGTAATTACATGGGAATTCCTTTGATTTTTAGAACAGCAGCTGCTTATTTATTAATTGAGACATATATTTAGATTTTAAAGTACATTAAAACAACTTTTGGGGCTCTGTTTCCAAGACCAACCTCTGATTTTTATCTTTTAAGACACAAAATAAGGATGCTTAGCTCTGATCTTGTTAGACTTTAAAACATCCCCCACCCTTAGACTGCGATCCAAAGAAGATTGTGTGCACTCAAGATTTCTCCTCCATCTGCAGTCTCTCCTCTTTTCTGTCATATATCCAAACTGAAGTTAGTAATAGAACTGTCTAAAAGTATTTGTGGCTTACCTAAAATTAGCTTACCTAATCTTCCTATAAGCAGTTTGATATCAACGTTACCGTACTGAACTCTAATTTGGGGAGTAGAAAAATGTAGTCTGATTGTGTAGAAGGGTAGCTGGTATATAGTTCTGTATGTGTGCATGCCTCTCTGGATTGCAGCCAGTGTGATGTACTGGTTAAACAATATACAAGGTCACTCAGGGTTAGCTCTAGAGTTGCATTCAGAACAACTCCATGAATTGGATGAACCCACGAGTGAAATGTGGGGAGGGGATTATCACAGATACCCCCTGCAGCCTGCTATACATCCAAATATTTGCTCTGGAGGGCTGGGGCCCCCTCTGGAACAGTGTGCAAGGTGGTCCTGGAGGCTGCAGGGGAAGGAGGAGTTGGTAAAAATCGCTTCCCCACTCTCTTCTTCCAGCAAGGAAGGTCCACTGCATCCCCATTCCCTTTGCCAACAAAGGGAATGGGGATCCCATTCTGTTCCCCATTCTGTTCTTCTGTTCATGGACGGTCAACTCTCAGTCTAACCCAAAGTCTCCAGTCCTGTGAAGACATACATGGGAGTAAGTGCAATTGAAATAAGAGTGCCTTGCTTCCAAGTAAGCACAATTAGGATAGTGCTCAACAATACAGTCATGCCTTGGATTGAGAGCATAATTTGTTCGGGAAACATGCTTGTACTCCAAAACACTCTTATATCAAAACGAAATCCCCCCCAAAAAATTTGTACAGAGATTTTTAATTTAAGCCGTACTACAGTACTTGTATTGCAAGACGTCGCTTGTATATCAAGTAAAAAAAAAAAATTAAATAACTATTTAAAAATTTGCTTGTCTTGCAAAACACTCTCAAACCAAGTTACTTGCAATCCAAGGTATTACTGTACTTTATTAAATTGTATAACTACAAATGTTGCTTTTTATGAAGTACTAAGTCAGAAAAAAAGTACATAGGTGCGGAGACCTATTTCCAAACGATCAGTTTGGATCCAAATCCAAGCTGTTTTAGCTTTTGTTCTGATTATATGATTTTATTGACAGTTTATTCCCTGAAGAGCAGTCTTAAGCACTTGAAACACACTGGAGTTATCTTGTTATTTGTTTTGCGAAAGGATAGCAGTGTTTAGTCTGCAGCAAAAAAAGCATTGTTGTGTCATTCAAAATAGAGGTCTGCAATGCAGGCCCCATGCTACATCAGGGCATTATGGGGAACTTAAAATGGTGACTCAGCTGCCCACGTCTGCCACCAGGTGAGCTTGCAGAGAGGAGCCCAAAGGGCACTTTGCTAAGCCCCCCTTCAGACCTGGAGTAGGCCATACTGTAATCCTGAACACATTTACTTGGAATCCTAAAACCTGCTAGGGATCCTAAGCAATCACACTTGCCTATGCTTAGATAGGATTGCACAGTAAGATCTGTTGTGGTATCAGTCAGTCAGGCGATCACTCGTGACTGAGTAAGATCGTCTTCCAGGATAAAAAAGAAAATTTACAAAAAGGAGATTTTAAAAGGAGGAGAATTCTAAAGAAAATTGTGTTGTGGTATAAGCTTATGGAGAATAGGGCCTGTTTCATCAAATGCATGGTATTATCCTCAGTTGACACATGTACACATACATGTCTGTGTACTTGTATGCAATAACTGTAAGCAGTGGAGGCAAAAGGCTATGAGATGTGGCTTCTATGACTGTAATTGTGTTCCAAATAGAAGTAATGGAATAAAGTCAAAATACTGTATTTGGGTAGCATCCTATTGTGCCTGTGTGCTTGCAGGAGCAACTGCTTGCACGACAGGGCTTTTGCATTCCTAAAAATTACCCAAAGTGAGTGGAAACACTCTGTTTCCAGAATGGGACAGGTCAGTGGAGCTTACAGAAGGGAGCTCTGCTGACATGTCCAGATCTGGAAATGAGCGTTTCCACTCATTTCTGGGGTTATTTTTAGAAATGTGAAAGCCCCGTTTTGTGAGCAGCCACTCCCACAAGTGCAGCAGAACTGGCGGAATGGCCCTATTGGATACTGGCCTTTGAAGGGAAATGTATGATTTTTCATAGTCAGTCCACTAACTTCAAAAAGCTAGATTTTTTTGTTTAAAATATTTATATCCCAACTTTCTGCCTGATGAGAGGCCCCCAAGGCGACTGACAATAAGTGAGAATGAATACAAACATGTAATCTTTTAAAAGGCAATGGTGACTTATGAAGGCTCTGGGAGAACGATGATGAAAAATATCCATTCTCCAGGGCTTAGATGGTACTGCTGTTGCTGGTGCATTCTACTTTGTCATGCAACATATTGGAGGAATGTTGAGGATTTTGAAATGGCTCTTTTGTTTAAGGCTTTTCACTAAAACGTGGAATATCTAGTGCATTCTCATGACTTTGAAAACTGATTGTTTCATATTACATACACTGACCTGGTTCGCACAGAACACATTGATTTGGTTTGCATGTCACAGTATGCCACCATGGGTTAATTCAGCTGCTGGGTGCGCGGTATGTGCTGGCTGCCCTTTTAAATATGCAAGCTGCAGCATGTGTGCGCCATAGGTTGTTGTGTGTGTGAACCCGGGCCGCGTGAGTTATGCGAGGGTTAAACAACCTTTGGATAATCGTCGCATAACCCATGCTGCTTGGGTTCGCATGATATGACAATCCACAGTGTGCGCCCACTGTGACTTGCATATTCAGAATGGTGGCTGGCATGTGCTGTGGCGCCCAGCATGAAATTAATGCATGGTGGCTTACCATGACATGCAGACTAGCCCTAACCCATGGTTTGTTGTCCTACCCAGGGTTTGTCTTGCAGATGATTGAACAAACTGCGGCTTTTCTCAATCTCTGGGTTGTTTGTTTGCCTCTTCCTTTGCCTGCTCCCTCTCTGTCTCCGAAATGCCTTTGAGGTGTTGTAGTACTGACATGTAGAGTGGCTGGGGTTTTTTGACCACTCTTGCCTGTTGCCTTGGTAGCCTGGCGAAACAACCCATGGTTCTGGGTTTGCACATAACAGCAACAACCCATGGTTTAAACAATCCAGAGTTCACAACCCAACAACAAGCCATGGGTTTTCTTACTGGGTGGTCCGTGGTTAACAAAGAACTCATGGCTTGTTAGTGTGGCTGTTTTCACATATCACAGCAACCCAGAATTCAACAACTCATGTGTTAAATAAACCATGGATTAGCATTTTGCACGAACCAAGTTACTAGCTCTGCATAGTCGTGCATTTCAGCTAAACAGGCTACATTCTGAAACAAGTTCCATTGATGACCACAGGACTTCCAAGAAAATGTTCAGGATTGTGCTGTCAGATTCTTAATTTGGTAAGACACTATCCAAATAACAAATCTGAATGATGGACCAAATGTCCCTGAAATTTGTCAGTTTCCTTTTACCAAGTATTCCGAGAATGTGTTGAATGTTTAGTAAGAAGCACTATTTTAATTGGTGTTAAACAGCAAAATTTCGTGTTGAAAGCTAAATCTTTGTGATAAGGTTCCTCTGATGTTCAGCTGAAGCAGGATAGAAATGGGATTGCAGTTTCTCTTTCCAGTGAGATGGTTATTCGTATCAGAAAGCTCATCTTCATTTATAATTTTCACTATTCAATATTTGAACTACAGTATATCCTGAGCAACATGGAAATGTTTTCTTCAAGTGTGCCATAAAACTGTTGGTTTATATCAACGAAAATAATGTACAAAGCTTTGAACTACATCTTTAATTTCCATTTTAATTTTTTTGATGCATTGGATGTATCAAAGGGCATTTAAAAGCTATAAATTCTCTGGTAAGGAGCAACAAATTTCAGTAGGAAGAGTTATTGTTTGCCAAATTATTTGAACCACCTCAAAACATTAAAAAGAAACCCACTGTTCGTGCCTAGGTCCACTTGTCTGTAAGTTAACTAGGGAAATCCCCCCCCCCCCCCAGTAACTATTGGCATATAACAGCAACCGTACAAGCTTAGTTTAGTGCAATACTCACCTTGCCTAATAGAAAAATTTCCTGACTGTCAGAGCAATAAGACAATGGAATCAACTACCTAGGGAGGTGGTGGGCTCTCCCACTCTGGAGGCATTCAAGGTGCAGCTGGACAGCCATCTGTCAGGGATGCTTTGACCTGGATTCCTGCATTGGGCAGGGGGTTGGACTCGATGGCCTTGTAGGCCCCTTCCAACTCTACTTTTCTATGATTCTATGAAAGGAGGAGTTATGCCTCTGTCAGAGCTATGACTATGAACTGACCTTCCAAGGAGCACCTGAGCCAGCCTGGTAGTGGGGGTCATGGGGGAGGGGTGCAAGTCCCACAGGTTCACAAGGGCCCCTCTGAACTCCCATATGTTGCTTATTGAGCTGTACCCTAGATCAGGGCTCTCCAACCTTTCTTCCCCAGATGTTGCTGGCCTACAGCTCCTAGCATACCTAGCCAGCATGGCTAATGGCAAGGGATTCTGGGAGCTGTAGTCCAGCAACATCTGGGGAAGAAAGGTTGGAGAGCCCTGCCCTAGATCAAGAGTGGGCACTTGTAGGCCAAAACATCTGGAGACCCACAACTCCCATCAGCCCTGACCATTGGCTATGCTGGTTAGAGCTGATGGGAGTTGTAGGCCAAAACATCTTGTAGATGGTTAAAAGGAGAGGAGGAAGGTTGACTGGTGTGTGGCAGATCCATTGAACCATGCACTGCACACTGGCTACAGGGTTCCAGAAGTTCTTGTGCTCGTTCTTGTGCTCTCACTTGATCTGCCCCTTGTGTAGACTTACCAACTTCTGGGATGTGACCTAATAAGAAAAATAAACAAAAATCCTGGAGAGGGCTGAAGCTTCTCCCTCTGCCCAGTAGAAGAAAGCATGCACCTCTACTTCCTGTCCTATGGATGGTAGCGCTGAAGAATATGCATACATGAGAGCAGGACAAGGGAATGAGACTATTCCCACACTTGTTTTTTCATCCCAGTGCCCCTATAAATCTGGTACAACTTCAGGGACCCTGCTTGCTCTTCTCCCTAACTCCAAACCTGGAGCTGTGAGGAAGGGAGTATGGTATTATTACTGATGCTGTGTGAAATAGTGACTACTAGCAGTTTAATCCTATGCATGTCTGCTCAAAAGCATGTCCCTCTAAGTTGGATGGAGGTTATTCCCATGTAAAAAGACATTGGATTACAGCCTAAGGCTTACCTGGGAGTAAACCCCATTGAACAGTCGAACTTGCTTCCAAGTAGATATACATGGGATTGGGTTTTTTGAAAGGGGGCAGGGTTCAAGTGAGCACACATTTTGGCTTGCCTTCAAGGCTTGTAAAAACATAGTTACAAGTATCTTTTAATTTACAGTTATTTCTTATATCTTCCCAGTGTTATTTAGCACATTTAAAAATCTAGAAATGTTGCATGGCAGCATTGAGGTGTTGGTTCTTTGGAATGTGAACTGTAAAATAGAGAATGACTTACCGGTACATTGAATCAATTGCAGTTCACAAGCTTCTGAAACATGAGTTTTCTGAAACCATTGCCATCCTTAAATGTAGCCTAAAAAAAGTGTAAATGAAGAAATGAGTAGTGTTTAACATTTTTGGCTACTAAGTCTTATTGCATGGTAACTGCATTGTATGAGCTGAGACACACACCCTAGTTTACTAGGCTTCCCCAACATGGTCCCCTCCTGATGGGTTGGATGTCAATTTCCATCACCCCCAGCCAGCATGTTCAATGGCTATGCTGACTAGGAATGATGAGAGTTGTAGTCCATCAGCCTAACCTACCTCACAGGGTTGTTGTGAGGATAAAATGGAGAGGAGGATTATGTAAGCTGCCTTGGGTTCCTTGCAGGAAAAAAGGCGGAGTATAAAATAAATAAATAAATACATGTGGAGGGCATCAAGTTGGGGAAAGGCTAGCTTAGCCCATTAGTGTGTGGTGGTTCCCATTGCTTGCCAAATTCTCATTGCCAAATTCTCATTCCCATATCATTGGTTTATCCAATGATAAAGCGTTGAAGTGAATGAGGAGCTTCTGGATGTCCAATTCAGCTTTGCAGGATGGCCAATAGCTGTTGCTTTGCAAGCATTGGTGTCTTTTCAGTATGCTTTGCTTTCAGCAACTCTTAAAACTGTGTCTTTAAAAACCCATTCTGGAAGCTTTAGAAAGCAGTTCATGGTTTCATTGGGGAAAGTTGCTGAATGGGAAATACTTGGAAACCCTCCAGAGCTGGCACAGTGCTGTATTTCTCTCATAATCTTTACCTATTCCATATCTCTACAATAAAGACTGTGTGATTTGGAATTTGTAACTGATCAACTACGTTATACATATTGAGTGTGTGAAGCTGCTCAATAAATTCATGCACTGAATAATTAGTAGCATTATAGCCAAAATAAAATATAGCCTAGTACTGAATAATTAGTAGCATTATAGCCAAAATAAAATATAGCCTAGTAAAAACTAGGGCTGTCTTAGTCTCCCAGAAATATGGAACTGGTAGATTTTTTAAATTGGGATATCAAATACTTGAAGGATGTATGAACTTGTGAATTATATGGGTCATCTTCAGGCAAAATAAATGGAGCAAGTTCTTGCATGTTCAGTTTGGTTTAGACAAAAGGTGCCTATAGCCGCTTAGTGTTCTTTCTGGCTAGAGGTGGGTGGATCCTGCTAGTTGTCAAGTTACAGAACTGCAAATCCAGAACAAGTTAGTGGTATTGTTGAATTATAGTTGCTGTAAATTATTTCCTATGTTGTGTGGTCAAAATGACACATACACTAATTTGCTACTGTATAACTCAGACCATTGAGGCTTGTAGTATTGAAAATGTAAATAACTGTTATTTAAAGGCTTATGACTTAGTTTACTGAATGCAGGTTTTTTTTAGCATTATGTGCATGCAAGTGTACACTTTGTTGTTAGGACTAAATAATCTCAGTATTGCACATTCTGGTATGGATGTTGTGTAACCAAAGTAGCTTTTGGGTGGTGGTTTTCATGGTGATATAAGGTGTATGTAACCTACCTTAAGCTGTTTTAGGCTTAAGTAGATTGTGAACTGAACCAAACTAAAGATAATTGTTTTTTATTATTACATGTTAATGGTTTTATATTATGTTATTACATTGTATTTTTGTGTTTTTAATCTTTGTAAACCACCCAGAGAGCTTTGACTATTGGGCGCTATAGAAATGTAAGAAATGATTATGATAATTGCATGAGTGACAACATTTTAAAACATTTAGACCAGGCAGTTGTTTGGTTGCTGCAGGAAAGGAAGAAGAAAGTAGTTCTTATACTTGCACATTGAGAAGAGAGTTGGTGTTGCATGGTAGCTGAGAGAAACATCTCACTTCAGCTGTGAACTTGCTAGATTTTCCTAAAAGTCTTTTGCTCAGCCCCCATCTTTAGTATGGGCATAATACTGGCCTACCTTACACGGCTATCTGTAAGATTTGCTGAGTACTTTGAAAGTGCTGAAGTGATTTGAAAAGGTTTTAGATTGACCCTTTTTAGATTGAAAAATTATACAATGAGTGAGAATCTTGCAGGCAGAAAAGAAATTAAGCTTTAAATACATAAACATGGAGCCACTGTGGTGTAGTGGGTAGTGTCAGATTTGTACTGGGGAGACGGTCTCCTGAGTTCAGTCCCTACTCAGCGATGCTTACCATGGGTCAGTAACCATCTCTCAGCCTGATCTAATTCACAGGGTTGTTGAGGAAATAATGTGAATTACTAAAGAGGTTATTCTTTATTTTTTGGTTTGCTACAAAACAAATTGCATAAGCGAAGTGATAATTTCTCAATGCTGATACAATTAACTTTGTTCATCTGAAATATTTGCTTATGAGTTCTAACCCACTTTTTTGGCTTCCTCCCCCAGATTTTGGAACCCTCTTTGATTTGGAACATGACTTACCTGATGAACTGATCAGCTCCACAGAACTGGGACTTACCAATGGTGGTGACATTAATCAGCTGCAGACTAGCCTTGGTATGGCACAAGATGCTGCTTCTAAACACAAACAGCTGTCTGAACTGCTACGGGCTGGTAGTTCACCAAACCTTAATATGGGAGTTGGTGGGCCAGGCCAGGGCATGGCCAGTCAGCCCCAGCAGAACAATCCTGGAATGGGAATCTTAAACAGTATGGTCAAAAGTCCCATGGCTCAGGCTGCGTTGACTTCTCCGAATTTGGGGATGGGTGCAAGCGGACCAAACCAAGGTCCATCAACTCAGTCAACTGCAGGAATGATGCCAGCAGTAAACAGTCCAGTAAATCAGCCTGGAATGGGAATGAATGCAGGAATAAATGCTGGCATGAATCCTGGTATGTTGGCTGCAGGAAATGGACAAGGAATGATGCAGGGGCAAGTTTTGAACGGTTCAATTGGAGCTGGAAGAGGACGTTCCAACATGTCTTACCCAAACCCAGGAATGGGTAATGCTGGTAACTTACTGGCTGAGACGCTGCAGCAAGGTTCTCCACAGATGGGGGGACAGGCAGGCTTGAGGGGCCCACAGCCTGGAGCAATGGGCAAGGTAAGATGAAGATTTTATTGCAATCACATTAAATTTTTGAAGTGTGGCATTGAAAAGTAAAATATTTTTAAATATTTTCCTTTCAGAACATTGCTAGAGAGCAGGCTTGTCAGAGGCATTCAGTGCAATTATGAATGAAATCTATAAATATATGTGAGCTTATGAATGCATAGTAATGAGGCATATAGCTAGATGTGAAAGTTTCTATTGTATTTTTTTAAAACCTGGTAGTACTTGTCTAGCCACAGTATTGCCATTTAAAATGAAGCTTTGAATTGGTTCCTCACCTTTAAAGTGATCTTGCATGTGGTGGACACTTTAAGTGGACAAAGTGTTTCATTAATAGAAAAAATTATCCAACAGCCACTATTGCTGTTCCTAAACAAACATGTTCATATATTGGGGTGGGGGTGGGGGAATTATATTAGCTGGCTCTGTGACTTGAAATGTGTGTGTGTTCATCCAATATTTTACTTCTTGATTTAAGCAGTGACCAGGTTAAATTTTTTTGAAAAGCCTTAGTATAGCTGTTAGCCATCATAGCTAATTGGAATCTCTGGAGGTAGTACATCTCTGAATGCATGTTTGGTACAAGCAGTGGAGGGGGCTGTTGCCTTCATTCCCTGCTTGCATGCTTCTGGGATGCATCTGGCAGCCACTGGCCTGATTCACACATGAGAACAACCCATGGGTTGCTGGGTCCGTTCAGGAGCAAGAACGCTGCCGCCTGCTTGCCACTTCCGCTTTGCATCCACTTTCATCAATGGTCCAGGAATGCCCACAACTTTGGGTTTTTGAGGAATAAACAACAACGAGTTTGAACCCATGGTTTGTTGTTGGGTTAAAATTCTGGGTTGTTTGTCCCTCAAGAATCCAGAGTTCTGGGTTCGCACATTGCATCAGTCAGTCAGGTGATCACTCGTGACCGAGTAAGATTGTCTTCCAGGATAAAAAAAAAAAAGAAAAAAGAAAAAAAAAGAATTTACAAAAAGGAGATTTTAAAAGGAGGAAAATTCTAAAGAAAATTGTGTAGACTCTAGCGATGGGTCCGTAAGTGACTGTGGAGGCCAATTCTAGATCAACACAGCTTCCCACAGTGAGGACACAGGTTACCAGATGGAAGATGGCCCTGTAAAGGATTTATTTGACGTGCTTTTCGCTTAGCACGTTTCTCCCTTTCACCTTGCACTCGAGCTTCTTCAAAGTCCATAGAACCTTTGTGAAAGGCCAACCTCCAGTTAGATCGTTCATGGGCCAGAGCTTCCCAGTTTTTGATGTTTATATTGCATTTTTTAAGATTAGTCTTAAGAACATCTTTAAACCTCTTATATTGACCATC
This sequence comes from Shinisaurus crocodilurus, assembly GCA_021292165.1. Lineage (NCBI taxonomy): Eukaryota > Metazoa > Chordata > Lepidosauria > Squamata > Shinisauridae > Shinisaurus > Shinisaurus crocodilurus. The sequence continues at coordinate 252,732,916 of CM037879.1, read as the reverse complement.
GATATTCCGCTTTCCATCCTTGAGTTGGGAATAAAGTAACTGCTTTGGGAGACGGCAGTCAGGGATTCGAACAACATGACCGGTCCACTGAAGTTGGCGTTGAAGGATCATTTTTTCAATGCTAGTAGTCTTTGCTTCTTCCAGTACACTGACATTTGTTCGCCGATTTTCCCAAGTAATTCGCAGGATTTTCCGGAGGCAACGTTGATGAAATCTTTCAAGGAGTTGGAGGTGACGTTTATAGATAGTCCATGTTTCGCAGGCATACAATAAAGTTGGTAATACAATGGCTTCATAAACCAGTGTTTTGGTCTTCTTACAAATATCCCGATCCTCGAACACTCTATGTTTCATTCGAGAAAACGCGGCACTTGCGGAGCTCAGGCGATGCTGGATTTCACTGTCGATGTTAGCTGTAACAGAAAGATAGCAACCAACCCAGAAATGGGGAATTTCTGGGTTGATGATGAAAGCTGATGCAAAGCAAAAGCAGTGAGCGCATGGGAGGCAGCGTGCTTGCTCGGTCTGACACAGCCCTGCCAATTCATAGGTTAAACAACCATGAATTGGCATTACATGTGAACCAAGTCACTGTTGGAAATGTGATGGACCAGACTAGATTGACCACCTGGTTTGATCGAGTAGGTCTGATCATATGTTATTACTCAAAATGAACAGTACTGTGTTTGTAATGAAACATCAGGTTTCGTGTCTTCACTGATGGGGGTGGGGTAGTGCTAGTGATGGAGCAGAAAAATGATTTAATTTTTAAAGCCTTAGCTACTAATCGTATATGCTTCTGCTAAGAAAAATATGCTAGGACAGACTCTAGATGTTGTGGACTACAACTCCCATCAGTCTCAGCCAGCCCCAGTTCAGCGATATTTGGAATTGTAGTCCAAAACATCTGAAGAGTACCACATTGGGGAAGCCTTCCCCAGGAACACAAAATTAGGAAGCTATTTTGAAATGAATACTTCAGGAAAACAGATAGAGAAGAGCTTTTCCTTAATTACTTTGGCAAAGATTTGGGATTACATCTAAAATGAGCTCTTAACAGACACATGCTTAAATAAAGTTGCATTCGGGGTGGATGGGTGGGATTATGCAGTCTACTGCTAGGCTGAGTCACAGCCCTGGAGAGTTGGTGCACTTAACCAGTCACTGCGTAGAGAAGCCACAAATAGAGAGTTGGGGTATTCTAAACAGAGCAGGTGCTGCACCTGCAGAGGCCTACATTGCTGGTTTTCATTTATGCATACTCCTAGAGACCTTTGCACAGCATTGCAGTGCCTGTACCGTGCAGACTGAGCCTCCAGCCCAACTCCTAGTTGCTGTGCAATTCATGGGCCCTGCCTTTGATTTGCCTAGTAGCAGAATGAAGAGTCTCACACAAGTAGTGAGTGTTTAAACATACATGTACAGAAATCCGTTTGTGGATTTAATATGCTTTATACAGGAGATAAGTTGGAACTTCTTCAGGCCTACTTCAGCTGCTATTAGGATCTAAGCCATTCCAACAAGTTAAATATAATACAACAAAGAAAGCAATCTCTGGTGCAAGCAATAGATATTGGTCAAATTAACTTGTTTTTAGATATATTTTAGCAGACTTAAGGAACGACTTAAAATACTAAATTAAACTGGCTTATCTCTCAGCATTTGCTTTACTTATTTATTTTAATGATTTAAAATACTTTTGGACCACCTTTTAGGATGCAAAACCCTCTCAAGGTAGCTGACAAGATAAAAACAATACAACAATAAACATCAGAATTAGTAAAAACTAGTGACAATAATAAAACTGACATCCCAACCCAAAAATATTTAAACCAAAAAACCATTAGTCAAAATCAGTAGCACACCCATAAAAATGCAATGTAAGAGAAAGCCATGGAAAATAAATGAGTCCTGAGGGCCTGTAGTGGTGGGGCTTGATGGACTTCAGTTGATAATGCATTTCAGAGACATGGGGCCACTGCAGAAAAATCCCTTTGCCTCCTACCTGCCAACTTGACTGCTCTCAGAGGAGGGCAAGAAAGAAGGAGCTCGGTTACCAGGCAGGCTGGTGTGGGTGAAGGCAGTGTTCAAGTAACTTGATCCCCAACTACGGTATTTAAGGTTTTAAATGATAAAACCAGCATTTTAAATTGGGCACTGACAACCAGCGTAGCCAGCTAGCTGGTGCGGTACAGGTTGTCACATGAATACAGGCATCTTAACCACTATGGCAGCTGCATTGGGACCAGCTGAAGTTTCCAAATTGTCCTTAAAGGCAGATCCACATATGGAAATAAATTGTATGTGATGTAGTGGATAGTGTTGAACCTGGACAGGGGTGGATTAAAATGAAATGATTTTTAAAAATAATGAAAAACATTTTTAAAAATAATGAAAAAGATTTTTAAAAATAATGAAAAACATTTTTAAAAATGTAAATCTGATTTTTAAAAATGAAATCCAATTTTTTGGATTAAAAAACCCCCATAAATAAAATACTAAATTTCTCTCACTTTAAAAAATAACATAGTTACAATGATACCTCATCATAAGCATGCTAAACCTACATGGGCAGAGCAATCCTATGGCCCCTAGACAGCATGGGGGGGGGGGTTCTTCAGATTCCCTGATCTGAGGTCAGAAAAAAGGTTTGACCTTGGAGCTGGGGATCCACACTCTGACCCCCCCTCCCCCCTTGCAGCTGGCGGGGAAAGAACAGTGCTGGAGACTTCTCTGGGGTTGTAAGAGCGACCTTGGAGGAGGGGTAAAGTGGGTGTTCTGGGGAGTCGGGAGGGGAGGAGACCAGGTCTGCCAGGATACAACATGTCCTGGCAGCGTTCCAGCCTCCTTCCCTCCCTGTATGAAGTGCCTCAGCTAGATGGCCAAAACTTCCCGTCTTGCTGATTTGCAGGGCAGGAGGAGCATGGAGGCGAAGATCCATGCTCCTCCTGCCCTGCATAGGATGCCTGTAGTCCTCCGAGTTCGGAGGCTTATGGGCATCTCCATTGGATTGTGCCCTTACAGTCTTATAAAAAGACCGCCTACCAGTTAAATGTGAACATTAATGTCACCTTTTCATCTCATGAAAATGGATATTTTCTGCCCAGTAACTATCAAACCTTGCTTTGATGTATCAGTGGTAGGCAGTTTTTTTGTTTGCTACTTTGTTTTCTGTGAGAGCAAGGCTAGGCCAAGACAGACTGAAGCAGAAAGGAGCAACACTGGAAAGAAAAAGGGGAGGCAAAATTGTCCACTGTGTTTCCAGTATTCTTATACTAAGGCTCCAATCCTATACACACCTACCTGTGAGTAAGCCCCATTGAACTCAGTGGGACTTATTTCTGAGGAGACATGCAGAGGATTGTGCTGTTGACCTCAAATTGTCATGGGTGCTGATCATAAGAAAGACCCTATGAGAATATTTTAAAGATAGGAAAAAGAAGGTAAAAGGCAAAAGAAGAAAACATGCACAATATATACTGTAAGACAAAGAGATGTAAAGCCTGCTTGTAAGAATGAAACAGTGTAAATAATGCTCTATTTAGTTGTAAATTAACATGTCTTAGTGATCAGATTTGTACCATTGTTCAGGAAATATATGAAAAAGTTTCAGTGGGAAACTTGATTTAAACACTGATTTAAATCAACCTTTTTTCTTGTTGATTTAAATTATTGATTTAAATTGCCTTGATTTGTCCACCCTGAACTTGGGTAGGGGAGACCTGAGTTTCACTCCTAAATCTCCTTCTATCCAAATTCAGCACTAATCCAGACTTCTTTATTGACTGTCAGATGCTGAAGATATTTTTATTCTAACAGGTTTTTAATGTCCGGCTGCTGGTTTTTAAACTCTTGCTGATTTTTTTTTTATACTGTTCTTAAACTTGTGTGTGTATTAATGTTGTGTGAGTTGCTTTTTATTTAACCACATCTTATAAGTTGCCCTGAGTGATCACTGAACACCGAGGTCAGGGTATGAATAGTCTCAGCTGAGCCATGAGGTAGTAGCCCCATAACTCTAAAGGGAGAACTGCTAGAACATCTAGCACAGTGATGGCGAACCTATGGCACGGGTGCCACAGCTGGCACTCAGGGACCTCTCTATGGGCACTCAAGCCATTGGTCACCAGATCGCGAAAAGACTGTCCCCTTCTGCAAAACACTAATGATCTTGTTCTTTCTCACAGTGTGGAACAGAATGATTCTATTCTAGAATTCCTGTTACAGAATTCTTTTCTACATTGTTATCACATTTAAAAGATTTTGAAGAATGATGCACAGAGCATGGCTTGGATGTAAAGCCCTAACAGTTGACCTGAGTGCTGCATGTGTTGCTCTCAAACTAACGGAGTATGAGCCAAGGTTTGACAAATTATCAGCATGCATGCAATAGCAAAAATCACATTAATTGTGCAAAAGCATGCCCAATGCAAACTTTTACCTAATGCAGTGTTTGCAGTCCAAGACTAAAGTGTTTAAAATGTGTTAAGCACGTTTGGTTTTCTTGTTTATCTTGCTCATCCTAGTACAGGTTGACTTTTACTTTTACTAATCCGACACCTGTAGAAGCAGGGAAATGACCCGGGGTAAAGCTTGCCCCATACAATTTCAGTCTGGTATATAATCATATTACAAGTTGAGAATCCCTTATCCAAAAATACATGTGCCTACCGTAATTATTTTTAAAGTTTGTATAAATTCCCTTCAGGCTATGTGTACAATGTAGTACTATAATAATTTTTTGAGTTGATTTTTTTTTCAACAAAAAACTGTATCATTGAAAGCTCTGTTATTGTGTTTTTCTTTTAAGACAAAAGATGTTAATTAGTTCGGACAACTGTATGAGTTGTTTTTCTAAAACTAAAACCTCGGTATTCAGGTTTGATTGCAGCGTTGGCACTTTGAAATAAATAAGTTGGTTTTGTGTTGCAGTTTGGGCACTCGGGCTCAAAAAGGTTCGCCATCACTGATCTAGCAGAAGAGAGCAGCGGAGCAGAGGCTTCCTAGAGCTATGCAGGCTTTGCATGTAGTACAGTGTACCTATCTTTTAAAAGGCCATTGGCTCTAGTACCTAAGCATAACCCTGTGTTCAGACACTATACCTATCACAGTGCAGCACTGGGATCTATACTCATGACTCTTACTGGCAGGTATGGTTTATTGCTGGGGCATGCTGGGAGTTGTAGGCCAAAAACATCTGGGGACCCAAGGTTGGAGAACACTGACTTAGACCCTGTTGTAGACCCAGAATGCCATCTGCAGCCGTCCAGGCTCAGCGGTCTTCTCAGCCTCCTTTACCCAATGCTGGAGCCTAGGTGGCTGCTGCTAGTGCCCACCATTTTAATTCTCCCACAGTGACTCTAGAGCTCTGATGTAGTGTTGCACTGGAACAATGTTGTTTTGAGGGCCCAGAGGCATTGTGGGGGAATTAAAATGGTGGATGCCAGCAGAAATTGCTAGATAGACTGGCTTCTTTGCTGCTGCACTGTCCACTTGATGCTGGCAAGGAAAGGGGAGAGGAAGTGGGGCTCACCATGCTGGAGGGCAGTGCGGGTGGAGCATGGTGTTGAGGTCTCTGCCAAACATAGTGCGGGCCCTATAAAGAACATCTTTTTGTTTTTAGGAAGTGTCTTTCTATTGGAGAATGGAAAACATTAGGCACAAGATCAATAACCAGAAAATAGGACTATGTGACCAAAAAAGAGCACACTGAACTTTGTTCATAAGAAGGCTGGTGATAAGCAGTTACAAGTTTTGAGGGCTACCCACAGTTGTAGAGCTCTCTTCTCATAGAGGTCTATCAGTCGAAGCCTGTGTGCACTTTCTAAGAATTGTAAAAACTTCCTCTTTGAACAGACATTAAATGGTCAAGTTTAAGCAGGTGTGGGGAGCCAGTGTAGTCAGAAGTTAGATTGTTTGACAAACGGAGACCTGGAGTTCAAATCCTGCTTTGTCATGAAACTCTCTGCCTATCGGTCTCTACAGGGTTGTTTGCATAACATTTGGGAGGAGGATAGCATGCATGGCCCTGTGCTTCCTGGCATTAGTGATGGACAAAAACGTAGTAGTAGGTATGGGTTGTAGGTATGGGTTTGCCATTTAGATGTATGTGTGTCAGAGGGCTTTCAAATTGCTACAGGCAGGTACAAAATAGCATGGCTCAGTGAAATCTGGAATTTCAGAACTATTAATAAGATATGTAGCATTGTTGGGCATAAATTAAAACTTCATTTACAATACAAAATTTACTTGACCTTTTAACTCTAAAAGAACCAACAAAAAAATTACTAGTCTACTTGTTTAATCATTTGTGGCCCTTCATTTCCCCAGCAGGGGAAAACATTAGTTGAGGTTAGAAAAGCTTGCCTGCCTGGAAGAGATTGTTAACTTATCGCCGGCTACTAGACAAGTGGCTATGCATCTGTCATAGAATTCATTCTCATCGTACTTTAGATGGGGTCTTCCACTAGATCAAGGGTAGGCAACGTGGCACCCCTGAACAACTTTCTAGGTGCCCACTGAGGTGCCTCACCCCTCCCAATTTTTTTTTAAAAATTAAAAACAATTGCTATTGGCACCTGGGATTGCTTCAAAGCAAAGTGAGGGCCTCCAGCTGTTGCCATCTTAATTTCCTGTGAATGCTCTGGGCCACAAATAGGACTCTGAGACATTTTTAGGAAGTGAAGATGGTGGGTGGCTGCAGGCTCATACGACAGAGACCCTTCTATAACCTATAAAGTTGCCAAATTTTGTTTTCTGGCTACAAGAACACGCCATACACTTATAACTTCTTAGGCCTTGTCTAAAACAGCGAGAAAGGGCCAAAACCTGATCTGTCTTCCTCATATTTAATTGTGATTTTATACTGATGTCTTGTTTTTATTGTATGCCATCCTGATATGGTTTACTGAAGGACAGCTTAAAACTTGGTATTGTACAAATTTTGTGTGTCTATTGTCTGTTGACTTACTGTTTATGCTGGTCTTGGACCGTAATAAACATTTGATTTGATTTGATTTCCTCTGCAGTGTACCCAGTCCCAAATAGGGATGTTAATTAATTAATTTATTATTTATATTTATTTACCGCCCATTTGGCCAGCAACCGGCCACCCTGGGCGATGTACATAGAATCGAGCCTTACCTGGGCTCGAGGCTCTCCGCAGCTCGTCCTTCCGTGGCGGCGTCAGCCTGATCTCGCTCTTCTGAGTGGCACGGAGCGTTCTCTGCGCTGCTCGAGCCGCCGCCGGAGCCGCTGCCACCATGTCACATCCTGCTGTTCCGGCACGCTGGACCCCCACGCTATGTTTTTGGCGGGGGGAACCAGGGCAACAGGGCTTAAACAGCCCTGTTACCCTGGTTTCCTCCACCAAAAACATAGCGCAGGGGTCCAGCGCACCGGAACAGGGTCCCGTTGCGTCACTTCCGCTAAGCCGTAAGTGACGCGCCGGGACCAGCGCGGGTGGCTTGCCGCGGAGAGCCCGAGCCCGTGAGGAGGCAGGTAGGCCCGCGCTCGCTGCGGAGGGCTGCGCGTGGGCATGAGCGGGCCGAGTTCTGGCCTCACTCGTGCCCGTGTGGGCAAGGGTAACATCACTAGTCCCAAAGAAAAAGGCGGTGTGGGGAGGGACTCCTGGAGCTTCTCTCTGGTAGTCTTGGTGTGTGGGGAGGGGCTAAAGAGAGGAACAGGGCCTTGAAAGAGGTGTGGGGGTAGGAAAAGCAGTGGGAAGCCAGCAGAAAGCCAGCAGTGAGGGAGAGCAGCAGGAAGCTAGTGTGGTCTGGGAGAGCCAGCTGGGAGCAAATGGGGGGAGGGGAGGGTTGTGTTCTTGTATGTCTGAATGAGTGGGGGCTTCATGTGTGTGACAGGCAGAGGGAGAGAGGAAGGGTTGGAGGAATCATGAAAAACAGTGAGTGTAGTTCATGTGTTTGCAGTGAGAAGGGAGGGATATGTGTGTATGTACATATGTATGCATACATATGCATACAGAGAGAGAGCGAGAGAGCCCATGTCTGAGTGGTGGGCCATGGTGAGTGAGAATGAGTAAAGTGATCCAGAGTGAGAGAGTAAAAGACATGAGGGAAATGAGTTGGCTGGCAGACGATGCGGGAGAAAAGTTTTCCTTGGGTTTCAAAGAGTTGTTTAGTGTGTTGGGCTTAGACTCCATCTCTGCCTTGTACGCAGTGTTTTGACAGGTTACTTGTCCTTTGCCATGCCTCCCATGCAGCCATTTTTTGTTGGTGCCCAAAACAGTTTGTCAAATTGCCAAATGTGCCCACAGGCCCAAAAAGCTTCCCTACTTCTGTCCTAAACAGTATGGTCCTGTTCCTATTTGGAGATGCCTGCAGATACCACATATAAGGTGGATCCAGGTTTGCACTTAATGGAGATCCACTGGTGCTAGAGGAAGGAGTAGGGCAGATATTTTCTCCAGTTCCCCTTCCCCCTGCTGCCCCCAGCACCACCTCCCATGCTGTTCTGGACTCTGGAGGGTTGGAGGATCCTCCAGCTCCATGGGAGGTAGCAGTAGGGGCTGCAGGGGGGAGAGGAAGTAGGTGAAAATTGCCACTTCACCCCTTCCTCCTGTGGTAATCTTCCACTGGATCCCAGAGCCCTTGTTTGTGATGGGGCAAGTCTGGATCCAAATCATAGCCAATATGAAAAACTCGACCACGTGATTTAATTTGCAAGGGAGAGGATAGGGCAGAGGGTGCCTGCACCTAAATGAGAGGTGGGGTAGATGGGTGACCCAATCCTGGCTCCTGCAGGATTGGGGAGAAAGGGGCCCTCAGTACATTACCCCGTAATGTAATAAGGCTGGCACTTTCATGTACATATATTTGATTTCATGGAATCTTTGTATATATGACTGGTCAGCTGAGCAGTGTCTGAATCCTAAAAGAGAAATGAGGTAGAATCAGTCTGAGGGTTGGTAGAATCTAAATAGAAGAAGAGACGTGTAGAAAAGTTCTGACCCAAAACATGGGTCAATCATCTTTACTAGGTAGATTCTTGAAGAAAAAATCTGTTTCGCTTGAGATGAGAAAGTTGATGGAATTGAAAAGTATCCTTGTGACAACAGGGCTGTTCATGGGTTAATGTACAATTTGCTGTGGTGCATGCTGAGCATGCTCCACAGCCTTTTTGAAAATTTAACCCCACATCAGGCTAATCAGGAGTTGCTATGTGATGTCCGAACCCAGATGCTGTAGGTTAATCGTGAGATAAACAACCCACAATTAACCTAACTACTCATTGTAGGTTAACTGTGGGTTGTTTAACACATGACTAACCTGTAGGTTCGGATGTCACATAGCAAGCCCTGATTGAAATGGCCATGGCAAATCGTGGGTTAATTAACCCATGATTTTCCACTGTTACATGCAAATTGGGTCATAGAATAGGACTACTACTACTACTGTACTTTCATCTCTGTGTTCTTGAGACAGTTGCATTTTTGAAACAGTTGCAGCTTTCATTTTACCCAGTTGGACAGGCCTACTATAAAGTGCCCAACCAACAGTCTCTACTCTAGGTGCAAGTTCACATTTGGAAGTCAGGGAAGCAGAAATGCTTCAAATTTTTTTGTCTGATATGGAATATTCTGTCACTGCTGTATTAGTTGTCACTGGAAGTCTCCCTAATTAGATTAATGTATGGATGAATCCAGAGGACAGTCGTCAGTGGAAAAGTCCTGCACTTGTGGCTGATTTAGGTAGAAATTTTGATACAAGTAATGGAATACGGCCCCTTGAAGGATTAGTTGAAAAGAAAATGAGGTAATCAGTGGGGTAAATAAGTAAAAAATGGAAAGTCACTGGCAAGCCTCTTCCACCTCCTTCTTTGCCTGGTAGGGGGAGTGTGCTATCTTGGATGTTGCTGCTTCAAGACAGCGATGGCCAACAACTGCCTTCCAGGTGACAGTCATTTTCCCCCTCAGCAATGGCCCCTTGCATTGTGCTATGTTGTGATGTAGCATCCTTCCACAGAGGCATTGGTGCGGAGAAATGGCCCTTGAGTGTACTGCCACTTGCCCTAGCAGCTTCTCCAGACCACCAAATATTGTGATGCTCTTGTCCCACCCAGCCTCCATGAATATGCTGGAAATGTTACTGTTCGAATTCTAGCCACAGCACTAAGAAAACCATGAGAAGATAAAGGCACGTGGCCATCTCAAACAGCCACCTACCGTAATCATAGAGGCTTAGATGAATAGTTCCACAAAGGTTACTCTCCCCACATTTGTTTATTATATTTATATCCCTTTTTTCCTGCAAGGAACCCAAGGTGGCTTACATAATCCTCCTCTCCATTTTATCTCCACAACAGCCATGTGAGGTAGGTTAGGCTGAGGGCAAGTGACTGGCACAAAGTCACCCAGTGAGCTTCATGGCCGAGTGGGGACTAGATTTCTCGAGTACCAGTCCGACACTCCAACCACTACACCCTGTGGGACTGAAGGAGTTTTGTGAGTGTTGCTACACTATTTGAAAAGGCAGTGGTCCTCTGTAGCTGACAATCAAATTATAAAAGATTTGTGGTTGTGCAGATTGCTGTTATGTCTGGAGCTATAGGTGCAGAAACTATAGGATAACCCTGAGGAGGATTCTGAAAGGGAACAGAGTTGGCATGAGAGATCTGTCTCCTACAGATGTGACATTTCCAAAATTTTTGGAAGTGTTGGGGTGGTGTGGTGTTTTTTTTAGCGGGGGTGTGCCTGTTTTAACTGACAGGTGAAAGCTGAACAAATATTAAATACTTCTGGTTTGGTAAACTTTACTACTTAACAAAATGTATTTTGTGTAACTTAGCACATAGAATTGTACTGTTTGGTATACGTATGGAATTTCGAAGTATTACCGTAAATACCTTTGCCTTACTAAAACAGAGGACAGTCATGCCTTGGATTGAGAGCATAATTCGTTCCGGAAACGTGCTTGTAATCCAAAACACTCTTATATCAAAACGAAATCCCCCCCAAAAAATGTACAGAGATTTTTAATTTAAGCCGTACTACAGTACTTGTATTGCAAGACGTCGCTTGTATATCAAGTAAATATATATATATATATATATATATATATTTAAAAATTTGCTTGTCTTGCAAAATGCTCTCAAACCAAGTTACTTGCAATCCAAGGTATTACTGTATACCCAGTGTTAATGTGCTCTCTGAGGGAACCTTAGTATAACCTTAGCTATGCTTGGAAGCAAAGTATATATTGGGTTTTCCCATTTAGGGAGAGGCAGCATTATCATGCATGAATAAAAACCCCATAAGGGCTTGGGTCCTAACTCTCATGCGCAGATCTCTGCTCACAGAATTGGTCTTCCCCACCAACTTATTCCTGCTGCAGTCTTCTGAGGGTACCCACCCCCCAAGTCTCTCCTGAGTTTTAAAGGAACTTCTGGGATGGCATAGAATGTGGTGTAGCAGAAAGGGGAATCTGCAAAAATTGGGTGACCCCCTTGCCTTCTGTTTGTACAGCAGCACCTTTAGAACCAAGCAGATGAAGTTAAAGAGTAGTAATAACTTTGGATAGTCAGCTGCTTTGACATGTCTAGGAAGATATGCTATTTAAATCTTCAGTAGTATTCTAGTAACAAGATGGCAGAGATAATTAGTTATCCTGAACCCATATTCATCATATTGCTTCAACTCATTTATTTTTCTCAAAATCTGTTTCTGAAACATCTATAGCTTTTGGTTTTGAATTTTCACGTTCAGGTAAATGGCCTCACATGAATTGCAACAATTTTCTGAACAGATATGTGTTTTGTTATTTGTGTGTGTGTTTGTTTTCAAATATTAATTAGTGTTTTTCACTTGATGCAGAATATGGCAGAATCTGAGACTGTTGTATAGAGAACTTGCTACAATATTGCAGGTGCAATATGCGTGGCAGATTCCTAGAGTGCATTCCTGCACTAAATATCTGAAGTTAATTTATGTTTTGCAATATTTGAAAGTACTTTTCCAACCTAAACTCCTAACAGTTTTGCAAGTTTAGTAAGTCAATCAAATGCAGCAGCAGTGTTATTACTGCTTTTGAATCTAAGACATTTACAGCAGTGTGAATTGGCTATAACTATATTTTTAAAAGCTGCTTTAAAAAGTGTTCCACTCTGAAAAATGCTTATGATTTTTTTCATTCTCTCAGAAAACAGTGGCATTTATTTTGGGTGAGCCCCTGCCCCAGCCTTGACAACTAAACTCTTCTATATGCTAAATAAGTTTTTCGTAAAAGCATATAGATGTATTTTAAAGTCTCAAATCAGTGCAAATATGTAACAATTCTATTACACTCTTAAATGGTACAGCAATCAATGTGAATCACATGTGAAAATCCCAATTCCATGGCTCTTATAGAAAAAGTCAAGTAATGATTCTCTCCGTTAATATTTTTAATGCAGTCTTCTGGCAAATATAAGCAGGGATCTGCAATTTTTGGTTGGCCTCGCAGGTCAAGCCAAAAATGGTAGCTGGCAGCCCCCTATGCCCCTTTTTGGGCAACCCCCCCCCCCTTTCCAAGGAGGAGGCTGGCAGGGTGGGGAGAATGCCTCCTTGGTCTCAACTGCTTGAAGTTGCTCAGGATGTGTCTTCTGGCAGTCACATCCAACCCTCATTCACCTTCTCTGTTTTGGAGTAGGAATAGCTGGGGTGGGGGTGGGGGGAGGTGGGTTGCTGGTTTGGCTTTGCATGACCAAGGCCCTCCAGGTGCCTTGGCCACACAGCTACCAAACAATTGTCAGACTTCCTTCCAACATTTGATCTCAGGTGGTGGCAGGAATCGCTGGGAAATTGCCAGGACAGCCTCTGCCCACCTCTGCAGTTACAAAGGTGGGAAGAAGGCCGGCCTCTTATGCTTGCTAGATAGTGGTGCTATGTTCACCGTGATGAGCAGAATTGCTGAAGCCTAGTAATAAGGTATTAGAGTAGTACTTATGACAGTTGAATTCAAACTAACTCCAAGCTTAGCTGCCACCTTGAACTCCCAAGTCCAGCTCAGTTCCATTGGTTACTAGTAATCTGCTCCATTTAAATGTCAAGGATTTTTTTTTTTTAATGGACTTTTAAAAACTTGCATCTCCAGCAGTTCAAGTGAACCTTTTGATGAAGAAGTTAGTACTTTGCACAATTATATCATGGTACTTGGGTATCTTCAAATACAGATCATGGACAGTTATGCAGTAACTTCTCTTCAAAAGGAGTAGTGGAAAGGCCTTATTTTTACAAAAATAAAATATGCACTAGAATAATTCAATTTGATGCTGTCTCAACATACTGGGCAGGTTCAGACGACACGACAACCCATACTGCAGAACAAGCCATGCATTGTGGGTTGATCACCTGAGGGCCCACTATGTGCCCGACAGATGATTGGTCCTCTCACACATATCCCAGGGGACACCTTGGGAGCAATGAGTCTTCGCCCACTCCTTGCTATTGTGGCGACCCCAAAAGAGCTCACAGCGGGGAGTGGGGGAGCAGCGATTGCTTCAGCCAGCTATGCATAGCTGGCCTGGCTGAAGTAATCTCCTGTTTCCCACTGGCGGCAATGGCAGGGAAGAGGAGATTGCTTCTGCTGGCTATGTATAGCCGGCTGAAGCGATCTCTGCTTTCGGCTGGCAGCGGGAAGTGGGGGAAGCCTCTGACAGCTGCGCCCAAGTGCTGGCACTTTGGGGACAGCTGACAGTGGTGCTCACCTACTAGCCGCTTGGCAAGAGTGGCAAGGGGATTGCGCCGCTCTTACCAAGCGGCTCGCTTGTAGTCAGGCCTGACCCACAATGGGTTGTGTTGTCCATCGTGGGTCAATCAAACCCAACTTCAAGCCATGGGGTTGTCAGGGTGGAAAACCCATGGCATGCAAACTTTTATAAAGCTTTTACAGGCAAACTTAGTCAATGAAATCATGTTCTGCTATTGTAAACGTACCTGCTCTCAATAGTGAAACCCAAAACCTAGTGCAGACTGCCTAGTTTTACTCTGTGATCTGTCTGACTGTCTAATCTTTAATAATATTCTTAATAACATGACCCACACGCTTTGTGTAAAATGGCACCCTGCAGAAAACCTTGCAACATCAACAGTGAAAAAGTATCCTAAATGTACTTGTACTACTACAACTTCAAATAGTTAGTTAATGTGCTAACACAACAGTTTCAATGACTGTCCAGTAGATCTCCTGAAAGCTACTTCACATCTTCCATGCAACGTACAATTCTGTACTTGCTAATGGCTTACTCATAACCACAAGAACTAATTAATGGAGGACAGAGGGACTGCAACAGAGAATAGCCTCTTCATATTCCTCAACTGATACTCTTTGGAGCTTTAACTGAGAACTGAATGAGGGGGTAGCAGACTTGTTTGCGGAATGTTTCCTGATAAAATTCCCTCATCTCAGGCTGGTTTCTGCAGCAGTCCACTCCAACGCATAACATTCAGGGAAGTGATCTCTCCCCCCCCCCCCTTCTACTTGTTTAGAACTCAAATGTGTTTATTTCCATCACTTATAAACCACCCAAACAATTTTAATAAGTGTTTGATACAGAAAAGCAACCAATCCAAATGCAGTTTTTTAAAAGGCAGATTAATCAGGAGCTTTCAGGTCCCTGACAGAATGAATGGGTTGTAACTTGTGACATATTGAAGTAAAATGAAATACCGGTACCTTGATTACAGTGTGAGAGTAAGTAATCTCTATCCTGTGGAAGAGGGCAGACACCAGATTTAAAAACCTCCCATACCTATTGTGCGTGGGAATTATGAAAGGAACCTGTATGATTTATTTTAAATGTATAGCTGGTCAAACATTTAGGGTGGGTAATAATAGCATAAGCCACCCGCTGTACAACAAAAGTCTACTGCATTAATTTTCTTATCCTCTGTTACCTTGAAAACCAGTCCAAACAGATGCCTCCCCCCGCCCCCGTTCCCCCACTGTTGCGGAGATCTGGAGATTTTGTGGGGAGGAGATCTTCATGTCAGGCATCCAGGATAGTGAGAGTTGGAGAGAGGGGTGGTTTTGCTACTGGTGACCATGCCTGACCCTGGTGGTAAATATTTTATGAACCAAAAATGGGATTGAACTTCACATTGGAAAGAAGGGGTAGGCAGAGGGAGAAATATCTCATCCTGTAGCATCTTTTACTCTCTCTCTCTCTCTCTCTGTGTGTGTGTGTGTGTGTGCGCGCGCGTGCGTGCGTGCGTGTGTGTGTGTTTAGGAGCTGAATTTGAGAATATTTTTTCTCCTTTTAGATGCAGAAGATAGGATATTTTGAGGATATTTCTCATTCTCTAAATTTATATCTACATTCACAAAGAATTATGAAAGGACACTATAACTGATCTGTGATCAAACTACAAGATTTACATGTGTTCATGGCTTGGAACCGAGAGAACCTTTCAGTGCTGGTCAATTGACCCTTTGTTGACTGCTCAAATATTACATGAGACTAGTGCCACCCTTGTTTAGATTGTTTTCTAGCTCTTTAATTGCATCATGGTGTCATCTGGTAGCACATGGCGTCTCCTTGCTCTCTGTGCTGCTGGAGCGAAGACTCCATCACTTAGGAGCAGACAACCCCTGACCAGCACTACAGCCATAATTGCATTTTAAATGGTTTTGTCTTTTTTGTTGTTGTTTTGTTTGTATAAAAAATACAAAATATATTTTGGAAATCAAAGAATAGCCCAGGTAAAAAACAAGAAGAATTCTTTCATAAGTGGATGTGAATAACATTGTGTAACATATTATAGATAATAGTTTAGAATTTGCTTTCATAGCATTGACTAGGTTTGCATGGCATGGCAACCCATCATGGGTAGCTAGCCGCAGTGGGTTGTTGTGTCATGCAAACCTGGAACACTTCGCACAGGGTGGCTTGTTTGTGGGCAACAAGCCACCCTGACAACTCATGGCTTGTTCTAGAGGTTGTTGTAGCCATGATGGGTTGTCATGTGGGGGTATAGGAAAGCTATGAGCAAGCCGCTCGGCAAGAGTGGCAAAAAAACCTTGTTACTCCTGCTGAGCTTGCCCGGGGCAGTGAGAGCTGCCCCACCAATGCCCAAGCGGCATGGTGGAGCAACCGTCACTGGCTTGGTGTTCCCCATGCAGATAACAAGCCCTTTTTCACTTGCCATGGCTTTTTTTCCCTTCTTCCCCCCCCTCCTTTTTTTGGAGATCACTTTTCACGATCTCCCAGGTGGCAGCCCCTCCAAAGTGCCCAAGCAGCACATTGGAGGGGCTGTCACTGGTTTGGCACCCCCTTTTTTATTAAGTGCAAGAAATTTGTGCAAATATTTTCATTAAGTTTTTTTTTACAATTTAGCCAGTCTTGTGCAAGTGCAGATGTGCACACTTGTTGTGGTCCGAAATGGGAAGCCTTGCCTGGGCAATGTTCTGGGAGGTGTCTGCTGTCAAAGTACAGCAGGCACCAACAATGGACATAGACCCAGAGAAGCTGTAAATAGGTTTATTTTTTTACTTTGCACTCTCTTGACAGCTGTCAAAAGGCAAGCTGTCATGGAAAAGCAAAGGTGCAAGGGATCTTTGCTTGTGAAAAGAGGGTGGAGACTTCCCTCCCATCACACTGTCCACACCTTTTCTACCCATTCTGGAAACTAGGTGCTCGGGAAAGGGGGAAAGTGCATCCTACTCCATTTCCGCTAACACTTCTGACAGCTGTCAAAAATAAGGCTTCCTTTTAAAATGAATTTAGGCTGGGCTAATAGGGGTAGTTTTGACAGGGAAATATGTATATGCAGTGGGGTAGGATACAGTTTTCCCTTTCCCAA
Organism: Shinisaurus crocodilurus; assembly: GCA_021292165.1. NCBI lineage: Eukaryota > Metazoa > Chordata > Lepidosauria > Squamata > Shinisauridae > Shinisaurus > Shinisaurus crocodilurus. The sequence goes on along the minus strand of CM037879.1, from coordinate 252,716,121 downwards.
GCACCTAGAGTCTCAGAAAAGGGATGAAAAAGGTGGAGACACTGGGAACTATGTGGAGATCACTAAAACCCCTGAGGATCTCAGAGCGAAGGGGGAAAAGAAGTTTCCACCCCCGTTTTGCTAGCAAAGATCCCATTTTGGACTCCTGCAAGTGCGCAACTCCTCACTTGCACATTGGATACAATGAGTTGTTTTGTAAGTTATTTAATGCTTTTATAATGTTTATTTTTGGTTGTAGTTCTGATGAAAACCTAATCAAATATTCCCTTGGGACTGGGACTAGTCTCAACTTTACTATTGGATACAAAAATAACATTAACAGATACAGTAATACCTTGGATTGCAAGCATAATTCGTTCCGGAAACGTGCTTGTAATCCAAAACACTCTTATATCAAAGCGAGTCTCTGGCAGGCGTGAGTGGGGCTGATTTCGGCCCGCTCGAGGCGAGCGGTTATATCCCTACGACTTGTCTTGCAAGACCTTGCTCGTTTATCAAGTCAAATTTTTTAAAATAGATTTGCTTGTCTTGCAAAACGCTCTCAGACCAAATTACTTGCAATCCAAGGTATTACTGTACCTTTAAAGCAGCTGACAAGAAGGTGATCAACTGCTCTCTTCTGCTGCAAAGGGAAAGAATCAGCAATATACTTCTGAAGTAGAGACTTAGTTTGAACATTTGATGAAATGTACTTCTAAGAACAATTGGCACTTGAGCGAGTTACTGTAGTTTCTCACCTTGTGGCTTTTAAGTGTTCATCTTAGAGAGTACTTCTAGCCACTTGTTATAGCTGCTTGTGGGGTACATTTTAACTCCTTAGAATAGTGTATAATTTAAATTTGGCAACCCTAGACTACCGAGTTCTGCTACAGCACAAAAGATAAGATTGGAAGGAGTTTGGATCTAGCCTAGTTGCTTTAAGCTTGGGAACAGTTGTATCTCTGCTTAATTGCGTAGCAGATATTTAAATGTTAAATTTTCTAAAGCTAAAATTGCTTAGGACAAACTACAGGTGACAGGCACCATCTTAGAAGGGATAGTGCTTCTTTCTCAACAAGAAGGAATGCCTCTTCTAAGATGGTGCCTGCTGTAACACAGGCACAAACCATCTTAAAAGCTAAACTGAATGTGTTTTTCATTAAAATACTGCATTTATATGCAAATGTATGCAGATTTACAGCCTGATACTATGCATTTTACTCATACAGTCCAGCTGAACAAAGTAGGACTGCTTCTAAGTGTGCATAAGTGTGCAGTCTTAATTGATTGCTTAAACATCACAAGATTAATCAACTATGATTTCTTTAATTGAATGACAGCCTTAATATAATCCTACTTTTAATATGAAATTTAATGAGCAATTTAATTCACATTTGAGTATAATGTAATCCTCAGGTCCTGAAATTTATTCCAGGTTTGATAATTGGAGAAGCAGAGATAGACTGATGTTGGATACAACTCCCTCTAACTTGAGTCCCATTCATTTCAGTGGTCTACTTTAAGTAGGTCTAACATTGGATATAGCCCATGGTACTTAATGTTACCTGTTGATACAATTTGGCTTTGCTGCTGTTTGATTTAGCAGAAAGGGCACATTTTGTTTTTAGCTGCATGTATAAACTTTAGCTGCATGTATAAACTTATACACTTGGACATAAACTTTATTATTCATGTACGGTATGTTCTTAAGCTAGTTGAAGTGCGGAATCTGAAATGGAGGCTGAGACTCCAGAATGTATTCAACTTGGTTTGGTCTTGGCAGAAAGCCCACATTTCATTTTTTTGAGGTGGACTTGGTACAAACTGACAGCAGAGATATTTGATCTGTATTTCTCTCTAACCACCTGCCCTCAATAGCCTACATCCAAGTCTAGAAAAATAGGAAGGAAGCAGGGTATTTTAAAAATTTTTTAAAGCTCTGTAATACCTAAAGTTCCAACGTATTTGTCGCTTAGGTATAGTATGTAGGTGTTCTGTCGACAGAGAACATGATCTTTATATGAACATTGTACAAAGGCATAAAACTTGTGCTTTATACAGTAATACCTTGGATTGCAAGTAACTTGGTCTGAGAGCGTTTTGCAAGACAAGCAAATTTTTAAATTTTTTTCACTTGATAAACGAGCAAGGTCTTGAAAGACAAAGGTAGGGATGTAACAATATATGGGATAGACGGATTGTGAAAATGATGTCAATTAGGATAAAGGAAAATTTTTATAAATTAATTTGGAGATGGTATTTAACTCCAGTAAGATTAAATAGAATAGATAATAATTGTTCTGCATTATGCTGGAGAGGATGTCAGGAAAAAGGGACATATGCTCATATGTGGTGGAGTTGTAAAAATGTATTGGTGTTTTGGCGAGAGGTTTTTACAGAAATATCGAAAATTATTGGTACTAATTTAGAGGTCTGTCCAAAATTAGCATTGTTATCAATAACTGAGAAGCTTATTTGTGATCAAAATACGAAGGAGTTAATTGTAAACTTGTTAACTGCGGCCAGGCTAATGATAGCGAGAAATTGGAAAGTACAACATGTTTTCCTAATAACAGACTGGTATAAGGAAGTTTGGGACATAGCCCTAAATGATAAACTAACTAGTAGTATCAAATGCAAAAAAGGATTGCTAAAGAAGAATAATTTTATGGAGATATGGAATCAATTACTAGACTATGTATTAATAAAGGGGAAGGGTAACATGCCTTGTCAGGATATGTTATATTTTTGGAATTTAGACTTTATTTGATCAAGAGGATAGAAGTATATTAATTGGTCCCTTGGAGGGTGGGGGGGAGCACTTTATGATTTATTGTATGTTGATTATGTTATGTTTGTGTGATAATTTTGTATTTTGCTAAATATATTTTCTGTGTTATAATTTGTTTTGAAAAATAAATAAAATATTAAAAAAAAAAAAAGGTAGGGATGTAACCGCTCGCCTCGAGCGGGCGTAGCAGGCCGAAATTGGCCCTGCTCATGCCCGCCAGAGACTCGCTTTGATATAAGAGTGTTTTGGATTACAAGCACGGTTCCGGAACGAATTATGCTTGCAATCCAAGGTATTACTGTAAATGCTTTTTAGCCCTCTCTTTTAGAAAGGTGCAGAACAGTGAAGTGGGTTTTCCAGAAAAATATTTTGGAAATGTTTCTGCTGCCCTAAATTTGTGATCTGCTTTAGCATCTTTGTCTGAAAGATTTAGTAAAAAGAACACCATGTTAATTTTACATACGATATAGATATTTCAAACATTTCTGTAAATGTGTTTGAACTGTGAGTAGGAAAAATAAATGAATAAAACACACCTAATGTGGTTTAAATGTTGTAGTGTAGTCGAAGATCTTTGAAACTTTGCTTGGAATTATTTTCATTTGAATACTTGTAACTATTTTAAGACATGACAATTCAATGGCCTGCACATTTTAATTTAAGTTAAAACCATGAAAGCACTGAAAACCATTAAGCTACCAATTTTATCAAGCCAGTGAGATGAATCAATGAGACTAGTCACCTGAATTACATTAATTACAACTTTTGAATGCCCACATTTGATTGGTGTTGTATCCATTCATGATAATACTAATTGTATGAAACAGTGCAATTTTAGATATTGAAAAAAATCTGTAGAAAAATATAGCAGTGGAAAATTTTGTGACTGATAAAAAATGGAAGGTGTTTCGGTTGGAGTGATTTGTTTAGAGTTAACTGACAAGATAGTTTGGAATGTTCTTTAATTTTAAATTACTGCTTCTGACCAGGTTTTCAGTCTGTGTTTCCATCCATTCATATAAATAGGCATGTTCTGATTATTATAATTGAAGAATCATTGTAACGTGCTTTACCCTATGGTAGTTTTGGAGTGTACTTTAGAACTCCTACATTGTAGTAATAATGGTTTGTTGTTTCTTGAAGAGTAGTTAAGAACTGTGGCATAGTAGGTGGCAGATCATTGCTTTACATGAGCTAGAGTAAATTTCCTTGATGTGTGTAGGGTAATATTCACAATTTATGGAGCTCAAGTGGAACGGAGCAGCAGCAGTGAAGGATCAGTCAGGTAGATTCAGATGATCATGATGAGCTTAGGACCATAGTTCAGTGGCAGAGCACATGCATTGTCTGCAAAAGGTTCTGGGTTGAGTTCCTGGCATCTCCAGGTAGGGCTCGGAAATACTCCTGTCTAGAAAGCTCTAGAAAGCTACTGCCAGTCAGTGTAGGCAGTGCTGCGCTAGATGGACCTATGGTTGACTTGGTATAAGGCAGTTTCCTATGTTCCTGTGCTTTCCATTAGGTACATATTTGCTGTCAACATAAGAAGAGCCATGCTGAATCAGACCAAGGGTCCATCTAGTCCAGGATTCTGTTCACGCAGTGGCCAACTACAGGATCCCACAAACAGGACCTGAGTGCAACAGCACCCTCCTGCCCATGTCCCCCAGCAACTGGAGTGCATAGGTACACTGCCTCTGAAACTGGAGGTTGCATATAGCCAATCAGGACTAGTAGCCATTGCTGGCCTTCTCCTCCATGAATTTGGCCAATCCCCTTTTAAAGCCCTCCAAATTGGTGGCCATCTCTACAGCTTGTAGAACCCTGTCCTGAAGTTAGGGTTCAAATCACATACTTGTGGTGGCGTTGCCAGTTCTTGCATAGTTCCTCGTCATCAGATTCATGAACACACAAGACATGGTGCATGTGCTGTATATATAAAGACTTCACACATCCTGTGCATTTTTTAAAAATATATTGGCATCTTCTAATAATCACTTATGGATTCAGTTTGCTTTATTTTTCAATGAATTGATAAACCAGAATTTTAGTTATGCATTATGAGCCTACTTAAACTTTGATTCATATGTTCTTACCTTATTTGTCTGTGGAGAAAGCTGGCTTCACAATTTTTTTTGACCGACATTTAGCTCATGGTGATAATCTGCTTTTTTCCTGCAACAGGTACGTATGTTAGAATAACTTGCAGATTTTGCAGTGGGAGTGCAGTCAGTGTGTGCTTTGTTTTAATGCACCTCCTGCAGGTTGAATTTAACAGAGACAAGGAGAAAATATATTTTTTCTTGCAACAGGAGCTTCCAGTGCCTTCTACTCTCTAAGGACATACAGAGATTTTTCACATCTATGTATTTAAACGATCAGTTTGTTGCTGTGTGTGTGTGTGTGTGTGTGAGAGAGAGAGAGAGTTCCCAAATGTGGGAACAACCATGGCTCACATGTAAGGTTTAATCAATGAATGTGAATCATTGTCAGTTACTTAATGGTCGTAGAACTCTTTATATTAGTGGCTTGTTTGCAAGGCACTTTTAGCAGTGGTTGATAAACATTTTGATTTTAGTTTAATAGGGCCTCTATTTGGGATTTAACAATAACCCAGCTTTCAGTACCAGGCAAGAGAGCCAGTGCATCTAAATCTTGTCTTCACATCATATCTGTGTTACACCTGTGGTGGTGAAATTTCTTACAGTGGTTGAGCTGGTGTGACAGCATGGATAGTTCCTGGGCATTCCAGCTGCTGACGGAACAATGTTTCCAGGTTTCTTTTCATACAGAGAATCTGAGAGGTTTACTGGAATCACCGCAGTTTTCGCGCCATAAGACGCACCTGACCATAAGACGCACTTAAGATTTTAAAAGAAGAAAATAAGAAAAAAAATATTCTCCTTTCTCCCCACCCCGGCAACGCGCCGGCCTCTTCCCGGCTCCCCCATGCCTACCCTGCCACCTGCGCTGGGTCCCGCCTGCATGCACAGTCATTTCTGCACTGCCCAGTATAAGGCAGACCTGAGCTGATGCATTCAAGGCATGGAGCGTCCGGGCTGCAAAGGACCAGCAGCAACCTTTTGAGGCTTTGAAAGAGACAATCAGGGCCACACGCAATACCTTGGCAGCAGCAAAGAAGAGGGGAAAAGAGGTGAGCAGAGGATAGGCAATCAGCTCATGCGGGCCTACCCAGTCCTGGTGGTGGCGCGGCGTAGAGAGCCGCCCTCGCCGCCCGCACTGGTCCCGGTGTGTCACTTCCGACGCAGCGGAAGTGACGGAACCCTGCTCCGGCGCGCTGGACCGCTCCGCGCAGGAGCCCTCATCTCTTCCGCCGGCGGGCGGGGCAGGGCTGGTGGGCTCCAGAGGTCGCTGCGTGGAGCAGAGCTGGCCCTGCACCCGCCCGCTCGCGTCCCTGCTGCCGGGGGGGGCGCCGCCGCGGCCACGGCGGCTGCAAAGAACCAACTGAGCTGGTGCCGAATCAGCTGTTCAGCGGGGAATCAGCTGTTAAGCAGCCGCCTAGGGGGGAATCAGCTGAGAGGCGGGGGCTTGCCCCGCTCCGCCCAGGCGCCCTCCACTGTTCCGCCGGACCAGTTGGAGGCGCGCAGAGGGAGGTATGTTAAAAAAAAATAATTTAGGGTTTTTGTTTTTTTTTTACAATATTCACTCCATAAGACGCACAGACATTTCCCCCTATTGGGGGGGGGTGCGTCTTATGGAGCGAAAAATATGGTACAACCTAACTACGCAAAACTATTCCTTTTGCTAATCAAGGATTGGGGTGGTTGCCTGGGAGTTAAGGAAGCTAAAGGCTTCTAGTTATTGCTGAGTTTGTTATATCTACACATGGTGCACACATATAACCTCAAACTAAGACTGATAGAAGGTTCGTTTTGCTCCAAGAATTATTAGAGGATTGTAGTCTTGAACAGTGGTGCTAGGGTTAATAACTAGTGAATCAGTCCTTAGTATTCTATCATAAGAGGACTTTTTAGCTGTACATTAATGATCACTCTGCAGTGTGTTCCCATAGACTGTTCTCTGTGTATTGTTTGGAAGCAGCACTTTCGTATTTTCTTAATGGTCAGACTGCAATGGGCAGTTTAATAAATCTCACTAAATTGGTGCAGATGCTAAACCATAATTGCCTTAAAATTTTAAACGTATATTTCACCCATTACCCAGTACAAACTAAAACATTCATTTTGTAAGGTTCTAAACTTGGAATTATAAACATTTAAAGAGTAAGTATCGGAAGGAGTTACGGATGTGGTTTCTCATAAGCTAGTCCATTGTTTTAATAACTTTGAGGTATTTTTTCTTTAAGCGTACTACTAGGTTATGTTTGTAGTAGTAATTTTTGCTGAATTCGCTGGTGGTAATTTTTCATGAACTATATTTTAATTATTTAAACAGAACTTTGGAGGAAATCTTTTAAAAATCATTTGTAGTATCCAACTTGAGTATGGATAGGGAATCTTTCCCTATCCCTGAGCTCTTCATTTTCTTGGGTGAATGCTGGGGGGGGGGGGCAGCGCATGCCAATGATGAGTGGGCAAGAGCCACTCCACACATTCATTCATTTTTACACATGTCTGTGCCCCCACCTCCACACACAAAACAAGGCTTGATGGGGGGGGGGATCCCATTGGTACTAATGGGAGCTTATTTTCAAAGTGAGGAAGGCTGATGGGGAAGCTGTGGACCAGATAGCCCTATAGGCTGCATCCTCTTCTCATTAATGACTCATAACTGTGGTCTGGGGATTATTGGTAGCCCATATTGTGATTTTGCATGGTCCATGAGATCACAAATAGAAGAAAATGCTGGAGGTTTTCCCCAGACCAAATAGTGACACATATTAGCTTGAAAAACTTGTGCAGTTTAGTGTCACTATATTGCATATCAAGGTAAAGAAGAGTCTTGGCTGACAAATGTATTGTTGAAACAAAGTATGTACAGATTTTGCAACATGTCTCTGCTATCTAGCAAAACATCCCCTTTCTCCTTCACCATGGATCTATAGTAAGATTGTATAGGAGAGCAGAAGGAGTTGAGATTTAATTCAGAAGCTGTTCTCATGTGGCTATAACTTCAGCAGATATGGTAGCGTGCCAAGGAAGAGCAAGCAAGAGCAGTCTGTAATATAAGGGTTTTAAAGATCATTGGCTTATCTAATGATATTTGTTTCTCTTTTTAATATTAAAGCAGGGGTAGGCAACCTGGTGTGCTCTAGATGTGTTGGACTACAACTTCCATAATCCCTGACAATTAGCCATGCTGGCTGGGCCTGATGGAAGTTGCAGTCGAGATCATCTGGAGGGCACCAGGTTGCCTACCCTTGATGTACATTGATACTAACTACCGGTAAGTACTATGGAGCAACTGAAAATGGTATAATAAAGCAATTGGAACTTGTAGGACATTTTCAGCATGTTACAGTAGCATATAAGATGGGCTCTTCCACTTTGACTACCTAGGTTTTTCTGATAAATGACACTGGTTACTAGTTATGCTAGTGACTTGGATTAATTGTGATGCAGAGGGTTGCAATCAAAGCTGAGTTGACAGCCACTTTGCCTGCCTGCCTGCTAATGGAATCATTCTGCTTGTGAAAATAATGGCCAAGAACTTTCACAAATTTGTGTAAACTGACACAGAACAAGTTCAGTCTGTCTTTATTTATTTATATTTGCTATGAAACAATGAAATCAGATTCAAAACAGTTGTAAATGTAATGATGTTAAGCAAATAAAAATGTGTGTGAGCATTATTCATGCGCAAGGGGAGGGTCTCCCGCCCAGTCTACCTCAGCGTTAGAACTTTCCAAATGGTCTCAGCGCAGGCGCAGAGCCCATATGTGTGACTGCACAGATGACCACTCGAAGGACTACAGTTACAGGTAAGCAACCTGTTCTTCCTGTCATTTCTCCTAGAACCTCAAGAATTACCCAAGTTGCAAGCAAGTCAGATTTATTGATTTAACCAAAGGCCTCTGCAATGTATACAATACAAACCATTAAAATATATATAAATAATACAGGAATTAAAATTCAGGTTTTAAAATTGTGTCACTACCATATACTAGACAAAACAATAAAATATCTAACTAAAATCATCCTCTGGACAGTATATTATAATATAGTACATATACCGGTAAGAGATAATAGCCTTCCATGGGGCTATTTAAGACCTGTGTGCCCTGTGGGAAGGCAGAAGAGAAGCCCAGGCCGGGGAGCAAATGCCATCAGCTCCTGAAATGACCATCACAGGCCTGAGAGGGCTGTTGGGGCAGCCCCTTCCCCACCTTCCCTGGGGCTACAGAGGGAAGGCAGAAGAAAAGCCCAGGCCAGGGAGATTGTACCAGCAGCTCCAGAAGAAACCTTCAGTTGGCCTGAGAGAACTGGTGTATGTTTGGTTTGGGGGTGGTGGTAACGTTTGTTTGTGTATTTGAACACTGTAAACTGCTTTGGGTGCCTTAGCAGAAAAGCAGTATAGAAATGTAATTAATAAATAATATAAAATAAATCAAATGCAGTCAAATATGGTCATCTTCTTTGCAGTTGATAGCTTATTTATTTATTTATTTATTATATTTATACCCCACCTTTTTTCCTGCAAGGAACCCAAGGCGGCTTACATAATCATCATCCTCCACTCCATTTTATCCTCACAACAACCGTGTGAGGTAGGTTAGGCTGCGAGTCAGTGACTGGCCCAAAGTCACCCAGTGAGTTTCATGGCAGAGTGGGGACTAGAACCCGGATCTCCCGAGTCCCAGTCCAACACTCTCACCACTACACCACACTGGCTCTGTAGTGTGTTTCTTCCTAATCTTCTTGGCAGCAGTTGCAAAGAGAGCTGCACGCCAGGTCACATATTTATCCATATCTGCTAGGAGATAGAAAACCATATCCAAAGGACTAGGGAAATTTGCAATTAAGGGTACCAAAAACCATTCCTTTTGGTCATTGTATAAGGTACAGTGTAAAATATAATGAATAAGATCCTCTAACTCGGGGCACCCACAAATGCAAATAAGGCATAGGGGTATCCTCATTAACTGGGATACCCCTATGCCTCCCATCTCTGAAATCAGTATCCATTGTATTTAATCACAACTTTGTGAAGGCTTTCCAGAGTTGTACAAATGTTAACTCAGTAAAATAATCCACATGTTCACGGGCCATTTAAAGTTTAAAATATAATGGTGCACATGTAGATAAATGAACAGAGTTTAAATCATTTTTAGTAACAGCCTCCCTTATCGGTCACTTAATTTTTCTGTGTGTCTAATGGGAAGGCGGCCTTAAGCTCAGCTAATGATAGGGTGAGAAGCGTGGTGCACCCAGTTTTTAGCAGGTAATCTATTGGTCAATTCAATCAAACATTTTTTTAGGTAACCTGGTGTTACCCATCTGTTGCACCTTAAACCAATAGCATAAAATTTTTAAAATCTATTTTACTCTCCATACTCAGCATACAGGTCTCTAGCCTAACCATAGCAGATAATACATCTTTAGGTAAACCCAACAAAGCTCTTAAAAAGTAATTTTGAGGGGGTTCTAAACCTAAGACCTTTGAGGTGCCCCAGACCTCTGCCCGATATAAGATTTGAGCCACTGTTTTGGCTTTGTAAACAGAGCTGGATTTACCAAGTTTCCTCCTTTGGAAACAGAAAATTTCAATGTTTGATAATTGTACATTCCAAGAAGCTGTTTCTGAATAGACCAATCCCAAATATTTAAATGTTTTCACTTGATTTATAGTGTGTTCATCTAAATGCCAAACATGCTTTTTAGGGCACTTCCCAGACACAACAACCTGTGTTCTATTATAGTTAATGGACAGAGCATTTGTCTTACAGTTTGAGCCAAACTTCACAAGAAGCCGTCTCAGTCCCACCTGAGTTCTAGTTACAAGTACTAAGTCATCAGCAGACATTAATAATGAAAGGTTTGGGTCAAGGATTGTAACAGGAGCAAACTGTAGGCCATCCAGTTCCTTAACCATATCATTAATGTAAAAGTTAAACATAAAAGGTGCCAAAATACATCCCTGTTTAACTCCGACAAAAGTTTTTATTTTAGAGGTAAGATGGCCAGCCAAATCAACTTTTAAGTTGTACCGATGTATCGGTAGACAATGTTTTAATAATAAATAATAAATGGTGATATATTAGTTACAGTCATGCCTTGGATTGAGAGCATAATTCGTTCTGGAAACGTGCTTGTAATCCAAAACACTCAAACGAAATTCCCCCCAAAAAATTTGTACAGAGATTTTTAATTTAAGCCGTACTACAGTACTTGTATTACAAGACGTCGCTTGTATATCAAGTCAATTTTTAAAAAATAAATATTTAAAAATTTGCTTGTCTTGCAAAATGCTCTCAAACCAAGTTACTTGCAATCCAAGGTATTACTGTATATTTAAAATGTGAGATTGAAAAAAATGGATATCTACTAGGTATATAAATGTGGAAGTTTATTTGTACGTTTGTACAGGCGTTTGTGTGCTTCGCATAGGCTCCTACACGGTTTGATGGATCCCCACCAAACTTGGCACACATACTCTTCATCACCCAAGGAAGATTACTGGTGGGTTTAAATCTTGGACAAACAATCACTGCGCCTGTATGGCCCACTCTCAGATAGCCAATGGCGTCATTTAGAATGTACATGTGAACTATCGCAGGGGCCTATCAGGAGCGGTTATGTAAATCACCCCTACGTCATTTAGAATGTTCATGTGAATTGCCGCAGGGGCCTACACGGGGAGCTGGGGTTTCATTGTTGTGTAGTCCGGGGGGGGGAGCTGGGATTTCATTGTGTAGTCCGGGGGGGGGAGAACAGAGAATTGATTGTGTAGTCCCGGGGGTGGTGGTGAGAACAGAGATTTGATTGTGTAGTCCCGGGGGAGGGGAGCAGGGGTTTCATTCCGCAGTCCCGGGGGAGCAGGGATTTCATTGTTGTGTAGCCCCAGGGGAGCTGGGGTTTCATTGTTGTGTAGTCCCCGGGGGAGCTGGGATTTCGTTGTGTAGTCCCCGGGGGAGCTGGGATTTCGGAAAAACAAAAAACCGTGTTGTATCGGCTTTCTAAGAAAACATTTTTAAAAAAAAAGATCAAAAGGTGTGAATTTTTCATTTCACCTTTCCTATCGAGCCTTTCCAAAAGGTGGTCAGCTACCTTAAGGAATTTTGAACAAATAGTACCTATAAGAAAATGAGAAATTTCATTGTGTAGCAAGAGGGGGGGGGATTCATTGTGCAGTCCCGGGGGGGGAGCAGGGATTTCATTGTGTAGTCCCAGGAGGGGCAGGGATTTCATTGTGTAGTCCAGGAGGGAAGCAGGGATTTCACTGTGTAGTCCCATTCCTTTCCTATGGAGCCATTCAAAAAAGCGGTCAGCTACCTTAGGGAATTTTGAACAAATAGTGCCTAAAAGAAAATGATGACCTGGGCAACGCCAGGTAAAAAAGTTAGTAAACTATAAAACACAAAAGAGTTAGCATTAGAAAACAGTTTCACTACTAAGGATGTGTACAGGGGGAACCTGGGTATGGCTGGGCTAGGAGCCTGTTGTGCCAGCAAACATTATTGATGTTGCACTAAAGTTTGCTTATGCCAACACAATGTGGTTTACGTTAATGGTAATGTTGAATAGGATTCTGCCAAAGGAGTTTTAATTGCTCATACTTTAGTTTGCTACCCAGGGGGTCCTCCCTGTATTAAAACAAAGTTTCAAGATGGCAGGAGAGGATGCACCTTTCTCTACCAATCTCTGTCCACCATCTCCCTTCAGTTTCTGCGAGGTAAAACTTGGAAGCTTGCATCTGTTCCCTTTTTAGATTGTTTGCAGTCTAGAATATAAGCAGAGAACATGGGCTGGCTTGAATGAAAAGCCCTTACATTTGGTCTCCAGGTTTAGACAAGTGTTAGTTGCATAGATCACCTTTTTATACATGAACTGGTTGCAACAAGAAAGCTTCCCTGCTAGTTGCAAATTTAGGGATGTGGTAAATCAGAATTTGTTTGCATGTGCGTACGTCCATCGACCATACCTTTGTGTGTGTGTGTGTGTGTGTGTGTGTGTGTGTTCCCGATCACCTCGTCTGCGCTCCCCACGAATTCCTGGGACCTGGAAGTGACGTGACGGGAATCCCATCGTGTCACTTCCGGGTCCCTGGCACTGTGTTTTTAACGTAGATGCCAGGGTAAACTACCTAAAAACGGCCATGAATAGCAAATTGCGGCCGTTTTAGGTGGGTTGCCCTGGTATTTACGTTAAAAGCGCAGTGCCAGGGACCCGGAAATGATGTGACGGGATCCCCATCGTGTCACTTCAGGGTCCTGGAAAATCGTGGGGTGCGTCGAGTGGAGGAAGGTAGGGTCGCATGCAGGTTCGGGGGGGTTGGGCTCCGCGATTTTGCGGAGCTTCTCCCCCCCCCCCCCCCATCCCCATCGAACTTCACATACATCCCTAGTTGCAATAGCCATGTTTGGGGGGAGTGTTCTATTAGATTTTTTTTTAATGTATTAAAAGTTTAAGTGTAAAGCATTTGGGGAGGAGGAAGCTGTGACATAGCCCCCAACTATTTATGTAGAAATCTTTTACAAAGACTCAAGCTTGCTATATTGTAGTGTGTTGATCATTATGAAATAGTGTGAATGCGTGACTTTCTCCAGTACTGGAGAGTACAGGATGGATGCGTTCCTGCCATCTACAGTTTTCTGGCATTGCTACATGGTATGTTTGGAGGTATAAACTGAGCCCACAAGGAGGGAAGAGCCACTGTGCAATTCTAGCTGGGAATGGATTTGAGCAAATTGCTAGAGTCATTAACAGTTGCTTCTGTTGTCCACTAGCAAGACAGGAGAGAGACTACATTCTTCACTGATGATATAACCAAACTACTGTTTTGTCCATACTTCTGAGTGTTTGAAGCTAAAGGAAGTCCCCAGCACCATCTGAAATTACTATTACTACTGCTGCTGCTACTACTAGTATTACTACTTGCAAAAATTATTTTTATTTATTTACTTACTGTGAATTTCAACAAAACCATAAAAAGGGGGGAAATTTAAAAAATCAAGTCCATGTAGTTAATCAAAATCAATTAATAGAAATGAAATGTGTATATATGAATGAAAATACAGCTTTCTGGGAAAAGAAATTATACATAAAGCTTCAACGAAGGCAGAAGAAATATCGATATATATGTCCATTTGCAAGTGTGATGTCTGTATACCACCTGTTCAAATGTTGAAAGCGCCATTAGGTCCTCAATCCATTGCATTATAGGAGGCAAGCATTTGCCCTTTCAGTGTTATCATATTACTCTTTTAGCTGTCAAAAGCACACAGAATCTATTTATGTTGACCATCTTTTAACTTCCAGGAAGAAAGTAGGTATAAAAGAACATGTGCATCAGTAACTATTAAAGAGTGTTCCAATACAAATTTTATCCATATTATAACCTCCTCTCAAAAAGAAGCAACTACTGGACATTGCCAACGCATATTATTAAAAGTATTAGCAGGATTATACCTCCAGCATTTAGTAGACTTAGACAAGTCCTGTCTTAAATTTTAAATTAACCTCAGCCTTCTACCAGTGTGACCTTTTTGGCCTTCCTCCTGCTCATACTACATAGTTGTGAATACTAGTGAATGGGACACTGAGTTGTGTATCAGGGGTAGGCAACCTGGTGCCCTTTGGATGTTTTAGACCAGTGTTTCTCAAACTGGGTCAGGACCCACCACTGCCCACTGCCTTGTTGCTTGACCGCCCTGTGCCATGGTTGCACTATGCACAATGTGTAGACAGGTGTGTCAGTGCGAGTTGGTTAGAAAGCAAGGCTAATATTTTTAATAATAATTTTAAAAAACTAGGAATAAAGAGGAAGGGGTAAGAGAGGGAAGCTGTTCTAGGAGGAAGTGAATGTAAAGCAGCAGGAAGGAGGGATGAAAGAAACTGCCAATTGGGGACAAGCAGTACAAGTTAAGTGTGAAAGAAGATGGGGAGAAGAAATGATAGGAGATGTGTAAGATGATTTTCAGAGGAAAGGGGGGGGGAACAATATAAAATAAACAGTTTTCTCTACTTAGAGCATGGGTCCCTAATCTTTTTGTGTCGGTGGGCACATTTGGAATTTTGAGAGTGTCACGAGCACTCTCACAAAATGGCTGTGATGGAGGGGCCTCTTCATTCATAAAATGGCTGACGTGGGCATGGCCAGTCACAAAACACTTGTTTTCCAGAAGGCAAACTGGTGAGACTAATAGTATTAAATGGTATTACCCACTCAGATAAGATCTGGTTTTTAAAAAATGCATAGATTTTTAATTCCGTATGGTAAGTATCTTTTAAAATAGCCTTGTCCTACACAAAATCTGTATTTTTAATATTAAACACGTTGAAACAAAGCATTCAGTTACAGTAAAACCATGGCTTCTGTCCAATGTCATAAAATGTTATTTCTATGTATGTATTTTCCCCAAAACTTTGGGGAAATACCTGCTTCTCCAGCTTGGAGCTGGAGAGAGGAGCAGGGGACTGTTGGCCACTTCATGCGGAGACACAGCTACCAAGGCCAGCCAAAAATAGGGGACTCCTCCAGATCATGCATTTTACACTAGGGGGCAAGTAGTCTGCAAGCCCATCATAAGGATTGGGTTCCAGCCTCTGGCTTCAGGAGATGTTGTTCTGTATCTTATCAGAATAATTCCCTGAGCCATCTAGACCTTGTGCTCCTATTTTATGCTCTTTTAACTTGAAGTTCTGTTGGGTCAGTTCTCAAGCGTGAATATGTGTGGCGCAGCTAACAGCCATCTCATGGAAAAATATTCAGTAGAAGCCCTAGTTTCTGGAAAAACCTGGGGACTTGGTTTTCAAGTGAATACCTTTGCGATGATCATGATCATGATGATTACTGCTATGACAACAACAACAGCAAATGTATTAATCACACTGTATACAGATCAAGAAAAAGGCCTAAATGACATGACATAAGGTAAAAGAGATGTAGGGGTAGTAGAGAGAGGAGAAAAGCAAACTGGCACCAGTTTTGAAAGTTGCTAATCCTTACAGTGACCAGCTTGAATAGGAACAGTTCAGGAAGGAGAGGAGCCAAATGTCAGCTGATCTCTCAGCCCAGCTACATATGTACAGAGAGATGCCTCATTTGAAAAAATATAACTTGTAGATCTATTTTATTTTAGAGAATGGTGCTAACAAGTTAGTATCCCACTTAAGAATTGTAACCTGTGAAAGCTTATGTGTTAAAATTGGTTTCAAAGGTGCTACTTCACTCCTAGGTTGTATTCTTGCTTTTAATTGTAAACTGATATGTCTTCATACTTTATAAAGTATGCATTTTCAGGGCTTCAAAAATACTAGTTTTGCTTACTAGCGAACCCTCTTTCTTTATCCTCATTAACAGCCCCGCCTCCCCAAGTCTCTTCTCTGGGCTTCAGAAAAAGGCAGATATGTCTTTCATTTGCAATTTGATACTAAGGAGGCAAGAAGCAACAGGAATCTCTCCTGCCATCTCTTCCCTTCTCCAAATTGCTGCAAAACTGAGAAATCCCCATTTGCACAGAGGTTTGGGGAAGAGAAAAAAAAAAGGAGTTACTTGCATATGCTGGAGGGTTTTGGAGAGAGGCAGAGTTACCTCTTTCTTCCACAACAGTTTGGGGAAGGGAAGAAATGGCAGAAGAGACTCTTGTTGCTTCTTGTGTTCTGCAAGCTGCAACACAAAGTTGAGAGCCTTCTTTGCCAGCAGGCGAAGGTTAGTTGCAACTGGTGAGTGGACTTGAGTATTCCCACATTTTTCTGTAGGATATATCTGGATTACAAATGGGGAAACTTAAACTAAATCAGTGATTTAAGCCTTTATTTCCTGATGACTTTTAAATTGTCTTGATTAAACCAATCCACTCTGTATACACTGTATTTATAATTTTATAAATGTCAGGAGAACTGTTGGTTCGCTATGCTATAGCTGATAGTGAAAAAAAAATAGTGAGTGTAGAAAACATTAATCAAGCTAGCTACCAAAGTCAAATGTATTGTCCATATGTACTCTAGTGTCTGACACAATTATGGCTTAGACGTTGCTGCTCCATAAAACCTTTAATTTGTCTGTGCATTAAGGCATTCCACTGAATCTTTACAGCCTATGAACAGAATCTGGCTCAGTACCCAGATTGTAAAACCAAAGATGCTCCTTTGCTTCATGTGCATTCAAGCATATGTTCACTTCTGAAGTCCTCAAATAACACAATTATAAGCATCAATGGAAAATTCAATTTGAGATATGGAAAATCATATTTGAAATAATGCATGCTTAAAGAAGGAAAAATTGAACAATTGGTATTAGCACTGAATGGTAGCAAACCTCTCTTAGTTGTCAATTAGATTGGTATATAAGTGGAGTTGGAGAGGAGATGGAGACAGAACTCTATTAAGAGGATGTGCAGATCAGGATTTCTTGATACTTTTGGCATGCTGAGACTTTCTGTTCCTTGTACCAAAACTGTTGCTACCCATAGTATGTTCTATGAAATGAACAATATGAAAATGAAAATATTTCTAAACTTAATTATCACTTCTTAATTTCTAGATGGGAATGATGAACAACCCCAGTCCTTATGTCCCACCATACAGCCAGAACACTGGACAACCAATTGGAGCCAGTGGACTTGGTCCCCAGATGCAGAATAAACCGGTATTACCTAACAGTTTACCCCAATTTCCAATGGACAAGAAGCCAGTGCCTGGTCCAGTAATGCCTAACATGGTAGGTAGCAACTTCTGTCTCAAACTCTCGTATACCTCATTCAAGATACTCCAGTATTTTTCATAATAGCTAGCATAATGTGCTTTTGTTTAATCCTATATATGGTAGAGCATGGCTCCACACATGCACATGAGCAGTCACCAAGCAGGCGGTGTAATATATACATGCTCACACCTGATTTCCTCCCTCCTCCTTTGAGGAGAACGTTCTAATGTCACAATTAGAGTTATAAAATTTCTGGAAATGTTGAAGCCATTGAAGAAGAAAAAAATTCTGCTTTTTTCCAGGGGGGAAAAAAGGAAATTTGGGGGGAAATGGAAAAATAAGCAATTCTTAATTTTTTTTAGTGCTCTTTACAGATCTGAAGTCACCTTGTTGCTTTAGGACACCCTTCCCCAACCTGGTACCCTCCAGATATTTTGGAATTCAGCTCCCATCAGCTTCAGGGAGCATGGTCAACAGTCAGGAATGCTGGGCATTGTAGTCCAAAACATCTGGAGAACACCAGGTTGAAGAAGGCTGCTTTAGAAACATAAAACAGCCTTTATGTTCCTAAAGTTACGCTATGTATAACTTGGTTTGCTCATAAAATTAGCATTATATTTAAAAACTTTTAAAAGTAAACTCAGTAAGGGTGCAATTCTATGGCCACTAAGTGCTGTCTAGGTGGCCATAGGAAAGGTCAGAGTTCTAGCTCCAGCCTCAGAAATGTGTTCCAAGGACCTCCAGGAGCTCTCCCTCCACCCTTGCAACTGGCACGGTTCTTTCCAAGACTGACTTTGAAGTTGGCATGGGGGGTGGGGAGGAGTGAGGCTGTGCTGAGATACAATGTATCCCAGTGGCGCCTCAGACCTTCCTCCTCGGGAGCAGGGGCAAAACATTTAGATGGCCAAAATCGGCCGTCTAACTTTTTTACAGGGCGGGAGAAGCGTGGAGGCAATCTTCACCTCCGATCTCCTTCCATCTTTGATTGGATTCCTGTAATCCTTTGAATTTGGAGGGTTACTGGCAGCCAAATTGGATGGTGCTGTAAGTGTGTAATTATTTTCTGAATAATCTATACTTTTAAATATAATATACCAAACATGATAATTTTATGAGCAAACCAAGTCATACATAACACATTTTAGGTTCCTATTTTATGTCTGACCACAGGGAACTTCAGCAAGCATCTGAATCATTCTAGTAGCCAGAAGTAGCAAGAAGAACTTGGAGGCAGAGGAAGACTGGTGTACAGCATCTGTTTGTGTTTGTAAGGAAGTTTAGGGAAACTCCTAAATTGTTCCTGTTTGTGGGATGGAGCTTAAGGAAATCTGATCCGGAGGAAAAGCTTTGATTTACCGTATATACTCAAATATAAGTCTAGTTTTTCAGCACATTTTTTGTGCTGAAAAATGCCCCCTCGACTTATACGTGGGTCAGCGCCCCCCCAGGACCCCCGCCACCACCGCAAGGGACCGCCAGGCACCCCCCTCCACCCCCAGGACCCCTGCCGCCACCCCCAGACACCCCACCCCCGTACCTGCACCCGCCGCCGCCGAAGCCCCTCCCCCGTCCAAGCCGCGCCGCAGCCCCCCCAGACACCCCCATGCCACCCCCACGCTACCCCCAGACACCCCCACGCCACCCCAGACACCCCCCCACGCCACCCTACCTGCACCCGCCACCGAAGCCCCGTTGCCACCGAAAAGCCTCCCTGCCACCGAAGCCTCGCTCCCGCTGAAGCCCCTCCCCCGCCGAAGCCGCGCTGCGCCGCAGCTTCCCCAGACACCCCCCATGTCACCCCCAAACACCCCCACGCCACCCCAGACACCCCACCCACACCCCCGTACCTGCACCCGCCGCCGCCGAAGCCCCTCCCCCGCCGAAGCCACGCCGCGCCGCAGCCCCCCAGACACCCTCATGCCACCCCCAGACACCCCCCCGCCACCCCCGTCACCCCCAGACACCCCCCGTCACCGTACCTGCTCCCGCCGCCGAAGCCCCACTTCGGAAGGGGAGGGGCGCGAGCGATCCTCTTCCCGCCCGAACCTGCGTTTGAATCGCGGAGGTCCGCCTCCGGGCGGCCAATCAGGAGGCGGGAGGCGCCGGCTCCTGCCCGGAGCCGGCTGCCCATTGCCCACGCCCGGGGAAGAGTATCCAACGCGAGAGGCGCAGTGTATCCAACGCGAGAGGCGCAGTGTATCCAACGCGAGAGGCGCAGTGTATCCAACGCGAGAGGCGCAGATTAAAATAAAAAACAACAAGCGGCGCCTGGGCACATGTGGGCGGGGCCGGGCAAGGGCGGGGGGGCGGCCTCTCCGGTGCAGCGAGCGCTCCGCGGGTGGGGCGGGGCGAGGCGAGCGCTGTCTGTTTGTCTGTGTGCCGGCAGCTCGGACCCGGAGCCAGGCAGCTGCCCCGCCGCCCTCCTCCGCGCAGCAGCAGCAGCAGCCCCGCCCCGAGCGAGGCGAGCCCCCGACGGCGCCGCCCGTGCCTCCGCCTGGCATTCCATCAGCATCTGCAGCGAGCTGTCCTGACGGCGACTCTGAGCCGGCCCGGCCCCGCCCCGGGGGCAGAGGCGAGCCGAGCGAGCGAGCAGGAGCAATTTGTCTGGGGGGCTTCGGCGCGGCTTCGGCGGGGGAGGGGCTTCGGCAGCGGCGGGTGCAGGTACGGGGGTGTGGGTGGGGTGTCTGGGGTGGCGTGGGGGTGTCTGGGGTGGCGTGGGGGTGTCTGGGGTGGCGTGGGAGTGTTTGGGGGTGGCATGAGGGTGTCTGGGGGGCTGCGGCGCGGCTTCGGCGGGGGAGGGGCTTCGGCAGCGGCGGGTGCAGGTACGGGGGTGTGGGTGGGGTGTCTGGGGTGGCGTGGGGGGGCTGCGGCGCGGCTGCGGCGGGGGAGGGGCTGCGGCAGCGGCGGTGGGTGCAGGTACGGGGGTGTGTGTGGGGTGTCGGGTGGCGTGGGGGTGTTTGGGGGTGGCGGCGGGGGTCCTGGGGGGGCTTTGGCAGTGGCGGGGCTTCGGCGGCAGTGGGTGCAGGTACGGGGGTGGGGGGTGGCGGCGGGAGTCTCCCCTCATACATTTCCCACCCTAGACTTATACTGGGGGCAATAAGTTTTCCCAGTTTTGGGGGGTGAAATTAGGGGCCTCGACTTTAGTTAGGGCCGACTTATAGTTGAGTATATACGGGTAGATAGTTTATTTAGCTGAGAAGGACTCAGCTTAAGAAACCTTAAGCAATCTCAACTTATTATTTGAAAAATGACATTTTATTCACTTTTGTAAATAATTTCCATTAATGAACATCTTATTTTTTTGTTCATTCTGAAAGGTTGTCTCTAGTGGTAGTGTCAATCCCATGCCTGCGCCAGGCTACTGAGTTTCTTTTAGGTAGAGAAGGTTTATTCTAGAGGCAGCAGTTAAAAGGTTTTGTAGCCGAGTCAGCATTCCCTAATGGTGAGGTCTAATTGAGAACTTTATTAAAAACTGTGGCAGTGAGTTCTATAGACCAAAGCCTCAATGTTAATTTTTTTAAAAGAAACATAGGTGAGATAATCCACATGCTTGTCCATTGCATCTGGTGACAGCAGCACCTACAGTGGTTTTTTTTCACATGTGGGTTTTAGATTAGAACTACATTAATTTACTGCTATAGCGTCTAACCAGAACAAGCCCAGAAACACAGGACTCTGTAGAAGAAAACCCAAACTGTCAAGAACGCATATTTTCTTTCATATCATGATATAGTGACTCTACTAGCGTATTGGGAAACTGAAGATGATTTGGAGCATCCCTAAATGTCTATCAGTGAAAGATACATTAGATCAATAAGTTTAATAAGGAATGGAAGAAATAACTATGTTGGGAATCTTAAGAGAGGATTAAAAAAACATTCCTCCCCACTCCCAATGGCTTCAGTATTTCCAGACATTTTACAACTCTAGTCTTTCTACAAAAGTGTTCTTATTACATAGTTCTTAGACATAATTTTGGGGGAGTAAAGGCTGGGTAACAATATATAAAGACCTTGTCTTAAAATAAAATATTTCATAATCGAAAACGTCATATTTTTTTTGAAAAAACTAAAAATAGTCCTTGGAAAGAAACAGAAAACAGAATTTCCTGGGGTTTTTCTGGGCC